>CAUYPK010005401.1:0-20045 GCA_963574355.1 Loris lydekkerianus | reverse complement strand
AGGGCAGTGAAGAATAATAGTTAGATTCTTGGTTAATGAGCCAGTGATATTGGACCTCGACCTGATTTAACTGCCTCTAACCTTTTTTAAGGATACAGGGCCCAAAGGTGAAGGGTAAATAATGGTAGCAGGGGAAGAAGGTAGGGTAAAAAACCATGTAGGCCCATCCACAGGGGATTTTCTAAAGTTTCTTTTCTTCTCTTTTCTAGATCTTCTTGGAGTGTTTTGATCTTGTTTTGCATGATCTCAGATCTGTTGGCATAAAAGTAGAACTTCTCCTGCAAAAATAAACAGATGCCTACCTTTTTGGCAGTTAATAGGTCTAATCCCCTTCTTGTTGGGGCAAGTATTTAAAGTCTCTTGCCGAAACCCAAATGGTATTTTTCTGTTTTGTTTTTGTTTGTTTGTTTTTTTTATTATAGATAAAAATATGCACCATAGATGTGGCCCAACCCATTACCCTCCCTCCACCCAAACCTCACCCCTCCCTTCCTCTTCCTTGGTCCTTTCCCCATAGTCTTGGGGTATAGTTGGGTTATAGCCTTCATGCGAAAGCTATAATTTAGCTTCATAGTAGGGCTGAGTACATTGGATACTTGTTCGTCCAGTCCTGGGATACTTTGCTAAGAAGAATATGTTCCAGCTCCATCCATGTAAACATGAAAGAGGTAAAGTCTCCATCTTTCTTTAAGGCTGCATAGTATTCCATGGTATACATGTACCACAATTCACACTATTTTTATTTTGTTTCTTAGCACACATGAAAGTCATCTTTATAATACATCATATTATATTAAGTGTGCTGTAGATTTATGCCTAATACACAATTTACAAACCATAATTAAAAATAATTTATTGCTAAAAAATGCTAATGACCACGTGAGCCTTGAGCAAGTCATACTCTTCTTGCAGGGGGAGGATCTTGGCCGTGATGGTGATGGCTGCCCACTGATCAGGGCAGTGCTTGCTGAAGGTTGGGGTGTCTGTGCCAACTTCTTGATAAGACAGTAAGGAAGTTTGCACACTGGTTGACCCTTCCTTTCATGAAAGATTTCCTTACAGCATATGATGCTGTTTGACAGCATTTTACCCACAGTAAAACTTCTTTCAAAATTGGTGTCAATCCTCTCAAAACACCTGCTACTCCTTTATGAACTAAGTTTATGTGATATTCTAAATCTGTTTGCCATGTCAATAACGTTCACACTATCTTCACCAGGATTTGATTCCACCTCAAGAAACCACTTTCTTTCCCCCTCTATAAGAAGCAACTTCTCATTCATTCAAATTTTATCAGGAGATTGTAGCAATTCAGTCTCATCTTCTAGCTCCACTTCTAATTCCAGTTCACTTGTTATTTCTACTATGTCTGTTAACTATTTTTTCCACTGAACTCTTAAACCTCTCAAAGTAATTGCTGAGAGTTGAAATCAACTTCTTTAAAAGTCTTATTGATGTTGATATTTTGACCATCTCCTTTGATCATGACTTTTCTTAATGACATCAAGAATGTTGAATAATTCTGAAAGATTTTCAATTTATTTTTCCAGGATTCATCAAAGGAATCACTGTCTATGGCAGCGATAGTCTTACAAAATGCATTTCTCAAGTAATAAGATCTGAAAATCAAATTAATTTGTGATCCACGGGATGTAGAATGGATATTTTGTTAGTAGGGATGAAAACAACACTGATCTTTTTGTATATCTCCATCAGAGGCCTTAGAGACTAGGTGTATTATCAACGGGTAGTAATACTTTGAGGGATAATCTTTTTTTTTTTTTTTCTGACCAGTAGATCTCAATAGTAGGATTAAAATATCCAATAAACAATGTTATACACAGCTGTGCTGTTACCCAGGCTTAGTTGTTCCATTTATGCAGCATAAGCAGAGTCTATTGAGTGTAATTCTTAAAGGCCCTAAATTTTTTGGAATGGTATATGAGCATTAGCTTCAACTTAAAGTCACTAGTTGTCATAGCTGCCAACAAGAAAGTAAGCCTGTTCTCTGAAGCCAAACATTAACATCTCTCTAGCCATGAAAGCCCTGGATACCATCTTCTTCCAGGAGAAGGTTATTTCATGTATATTAAAAATTTGTTGTGTAATGTAACCACCTTCATCAATTACCTCAGCTAGATATTCTGAATAACTTGATGCAGGGTCTTCATCAACACTTGCTATTTCACCCTGACCTTTTATGTTAAGAAGATTGTTTCTTTCCTTAAACTTCATGGACCATCTTCTACTAATTTTAAACTTTTCTTTTGCAGCTTCTGAACCTCTCTCTGCCTTCACAGAATTGAAAACATTTGCTTTGGATTTTGCCTTGGTTTAAAGGAATGCTGTGGTTGTTTTGATCCTGTATCTAGATCATAAAAACTTTCTCCATATCATAAATAAAGCATTTTCTTATCATCCACATGTACTCTGAAAATAGCACTTTTAACTTCTTTTAAGAACTTCTTTACATTTACAACCTGGTAACTATTTGACACAAGAGGCCTAGCTTTTGACCTGTCTCAACATTCAACATGCCCTCCTCACTACACTTAATCATTTCTAGATTTCGATTTAATAAGGTAAGAATGTGA
Organism: Loris lydekkerianus; assembly: GCA_963574355.1. Lineage (NCBI taxonomy): Eukaryota > Metazoa > Chordata > Mammalia > Primates > Lorisidae > Loris > Loris lydekkerianus. The sequence goes on along the minus strand of CAUYPK010005401.1, from coordinate 17,451 downwards.
AACTCTTCCTTTCACTTGAATACTTACAGATCATTGTAGGGCTACTAATTGATCTAATTTCAATATTGTGTCTCAGGGAGTAGGGAGGCTGTGGGAAAGAGAGAGAGAGATGGGGAAATAGCTGGTTAGTGAAACAGTCAGAGCACATGCAGTTATGGACTATGTTTGCCATCTTTTTTGTTTATTTATTTTTTTGTTTTGAGACAAGTGTCTCACTGTGTTTCCCAGGCTATAGTGCCATGGCATCAACTTAACGCACAACAACCTCAAACTCCTGTGTTCAAATATCTTCTTGCCTCAGCTACCTGAATAGCTGGGACTATAGGCACCTGCCATAATGCCTGATTGATTTTTTTTTTTTTCTTTTTTTCTATTTTTAGTAGAGACAGGATCTGGCTCTTGCTTGGGCTGGTCTTAAACTCCTGAGCTCAAGTGATCCTTCTGCCTTGGGCCTTCCATAATGCTAGGATTACAGGTGTGAACTGCCATGCTCAGCCTAAGTTTGCCATCTTGTATAGGCATGGTTCACGGCACTCCAAAACAAATAAAATTACAACATAAATAATCACTGATCACAGATAACTTTCACCAATATAATAATAGCTAAAAGGTTTGAAATAGTGCAATTATTCCCAAAATATGACACAAAGACATACAATGAGTACATGCTGTTGGAAAAATGGCACCAGATAGATTTGTTCAGAGGAAGTTTGCCATAAACCTTCAATTTATGAAAAATGCAATATTTGTGAAGTACAATAAAGCAAAGCACAATAAAACCAGGTATGTTTACATTCCATGCTGTGCTCTCTCCTCATACTTTCAAGTTTAAGTAATTATCTTTTTTTTTTTTTTTTTTCTTTCTTGGTCACTCTGTACATCAAAATCATTGGAAGAGTTTGCGAGTCTTTTTTGTTTTGAATTAAGAATGACTGGCCCCCATCTGTATCCATTTTGATTAATTTAATGTAATAAAAAAAATCTGATGCTGCAAAAGTGGTGAAAGCAGTATCACCACTTTGATTTCTCAATACATGAGCACAGTTTTGAAGTTGATGCCCTTTTTCATTGTGTTGGGATGACTTAGTCTCAGGCTTTCTGTGGTTTCCCCTTTCTACTCTGAGATTTCATTCAGGTTTAAAGTGTTTACCAGAACTGTTCCGGCATCCACTGAGCCATGGGCTTGCCTGTGAGAGCTTAGTAATCTGTTCTTGGAAACATGACTACATCATCTTCGATTAAGCCTGCAAATCTTTGGTGAAGACTGTCCTAGAAACACCTGCACACTGCTGGGTGTGTGGACTTGCACTCCCACCTCCACACCAGCAGGGGTGCTGCAAAGCTCTAGGAGCTCCCCTCTATCCACATGGGCACTCCCAGTCACGGGTGTCCTGTCTGCATTTGCTGCTGCAGTGCAGAGGAGAGAGGTGGAGATCCTGACTCACCTGGTGTCCTAATGACTTCCTCTTCCCCTATGCCAGCAACACCAGGCTTCCCTATTCTGATTTCTGTTTCAAATATTTTTCTTGAGGTAATGATCTTATAATGTCTAACCTAATTAAATGGGGAAATTTTCCATAAGATCACAGGAAATACTGGACAGAAAACAAACAAATACTGAGGTTTCTGAAATGTTAATAGCTCTATGGGTCATTCAGTTGTGCTTCCAACAGGGAAAGTCAATGCTACGCATAATTGCCCTCACTCACTCCATAAATGTAATCACCACACTGTCATGTTTAAAAATCACAGTTCCTGTATTTTTGCCTCTTCCATAACATGTGTTATAAGCATCAAAATTTGACTTGCATTTTTCTGTTGGATATTTCCACTTGTGCCCAGCATGTCAAACTCAATTAAAACAATACGCACTTATAAACTTGCTTCAAAATTTGTTAGGACTATTCTTCCTCAATTCACAATCATGGAAAAATGGGATCACTAAATGATACACCTATCATTCGGTCTAGGAAATTTCTGACTTACTCTTTCTCCCTATGACTTTATAGTCTCACTCAGTTATTACATTGATTGATCAGTGTAAGAACTCTGTGAGGTGGGAAAGGGAGATAGCCTAAAGCTTAGAGAACTGAAGTACTTAAACTCGTAGTAAATCAACAAAATATTTCAATTCTATGTACTTTTTCTTGGGCTTTATGACTCCTTAATTGTCCCATAGATTAATTCAAAGGTTCTTAGCCAAGAAAAATTCAGAAAGCCATGTTGATAATATTTGTTAAACAAAAAGTGTATGTGTATACACACACACACACACACACACACACATGCTCACACCCATAAACAATGCAAGTGTTAGGGGCACTGATCTCCATCCCTCAAAACAGTCAGAACTCTGCATGTAACATTTGAGTTCCTTAAAACTTAATATTCTACTCATGATTGGAAAATAACATGAATAGTTGATTCATACATATTTCCTATATGTGTGTATATTATATATTTATCACAGTAAAGTAAGCTAGAAAACAGAAAATGTTATTAAGAAAGTTGTAAGGGATAGGACATATATTTGCTATTCATTAAGTATAAATTGATCATCATAAAAACCTTTGTCCTCATTGTTTTCACATTTTTTTAGGCTCAGGAAGAAAAGGAAGGGTTGATCTTGGTACCTCAGGGGTAGAATAAATTTATATGTAAGTGGACCCACGCAGTTCACGTCTGTGCTGTTCAAGGGTCCACTGTGCATGCAGATAGAGATGTGCAGATACATCTGTCTCTTGAGGCCAATGTATTCCAGTCTTTGGGGCGGGTATTTCATCTGTGTGTCAAGCCAATCTAAACTCAATTTCTTGAGCTATCTCTGCCCTTACTGGGGCACAAAGATAAGTAGATTAAGTAGTTTATATATAGCTGTTGAAGATCTTGTGAAGGAGACTGTTATTTTAGACTTCATCCTCTTGGCCTAGAACAGAACCAGAACTATCTCACTATTAACATATCTATGTTGAATTAATGAAGTGTAGATCTCTGAGTTGGTGGACACAGGAGATACCTGGAAGGTAAAACAATTGCCACTCTCTTATTACCTTAAATGGACTTTTTCATTCAGTTTCTTTTTCTGGTTTTTTTTTTTTTTTTTTTTTTTGTTTGTTTGTTTGTTTGTTTGTTTGTTTTTTGTTTTTCTTTGTATGGATTACAAAGAACTGTAAGTAAGAACACATAGTTTACCTCTGATTTGTAAATATACATATTATTGATATTTTTCAGTGGAAAAAACAGAAACAAACTTGCAAGTAGATGTCATTGGCAAAATTTGGTTTGGGTAGAAGATAAAAGGTAAGTCCTGCCACTATGTTAATAAAAATAGATTCACACACATGCACACATCTGTCCACATGTCCCTCACATCTCTCTAATCTGTTAATTCCACTAGAAGTTTGCCACTCAACAGCCAGTCCTTTGCCTTTAGAGTCTTTGTTTTCTTAACATAAATTTCTCAATAGGTTCATTCCAAGTATAGATGGAACATAAGAGGTGTGGGGAATGGGCAGGAAAACAGAGAGGCCTTTTAAGTATCTGAGATCCCAGGAAAGGTGCATGCATGGCCCGCAACAACTATAAGACTTGAACTAGACAGAGCAATGCTATTAATAAATAATCTACAGATACTGTAGGAAGCGCTTATCAGGTATCAATGCATTTTATCCTCCCAGTAACACTGTGAGGGAAACTGTATTATTGTGTCTACCACACAACAGGAATAAACCAAAACCAAAACAATCCAAGTCATTTTCTAACCAAGAAACTAAGTGGAAGATTTGGGAATTGAGCCCAAACCATTAGCACATGTCCTTTAGAGAAGAAAGGCTGACTTGGGAGTTCCTACCTCACTCCTGTCAGCGAATGTCTGCTGCCTCTCATTTGGAAACCTTTCAACAACCCAGTCCCTGATAAGTAAATAGTCACACACGTACATACACACCTACATACATATGGAAACATTCCCTCCTGCACCCTCTCCTTCCAAACCATGTTTGCTTGTCCATTCCCATCCCCAAACCTGCAACCACTTCCCATTGTGAGGTCCTGGATTTCTCAAATACAAATAGGCACACAAAACAGTAAGCCTACTGAATTTTGTTTCTAAATGAGAATATAGGGGCCGAGAATAATAGAGGCTCTGCCTCTGAAAGATCTTTACGTACTTCACTTGATGTAGTGGCCAGTGAAAACTCTACCACTAACGAAGTGGAGTCAATCATTCATCATTTAGACTTTTTTTTCCTCTGTTAAAAAATAGACTTGAGTTCTGGGCATTCTGGGGTAAGTTACTTTTCTAAAATCCTTACATTTCCTTCTGTTTTTTTTTTTTATTAATCATACGTGAAAATAAGATGAAATGCTAAGTAAAAAAAAGGTAGCCGTTATAATATATTTTAAAAGTTACCAAGTTAGTGCAGTTTTTCACATGGTTTAATATACTGGCCAAAAGTTCTTATTGTGTTATTTTTGCAGGTCTTCTCAGGAAAACGTTGCTTCCCCATTTTCCTCACAGTCCTGTATCTTCTTGCATATTAACCAATTTCCTGCATTGCTATGAAATACCAAGTCCTCTTTTCTTTTTAATATGCCTCAGCTGAGCCTGGTTTCCTTCTGAATTCACGGACCTTATCTTGTATTTCTTTTGTAGACTACACAGTTCATGAAATGTCAGTAAATATGATTAGTAAGGATAAACAATATATTTCCAATGAAGCATCCCTATTCCTTTTGAACGAAGGAAATAAAAAATCATTCATTTCAAAATTATTGGTTTTCTGTTCCTACTGTGTGCTAATCAGAGCTCTAGGCATTGAAGATAGAAACAGACAAGTTATTTGCTCTTGCAGATTGTCTATACCAGTGAAGGAAGCAGAAAATAAACAAACATATGTACAGGATAATTTGAGGGGACCACAGATAACCAAACAGAACCAAAACAGGATGGTTTAATAGACAATATTGACAATTATTTCAGAGGGGAGATTTATAAAAAAGGCTTCATGGTAGAGCTGACAATGAAATATGGATAGACAAAGATTAAAAGCCATCACTTTCTGTAGGGATTTAGTCACTTGTAGCACATAGTAAAACGTGAGACTTTCATTCTAAATCCAAGGGAGGTCTGAGGATTTAGGTGCGTATTAGGGAAAGACGGTCTGAGTACTATCTTTAAACACGCTTTTCAATCTCCACCCCTTAAGTCCCATAATCTATGGAAGTCCACTGTCCCACTTCAAAATATCTTTGAGTTCCTGGGTTGATTTTCTCACCTTTTCCATATTTTAGAATTTTTATGGCCTTACATGAAATCTTATACCCACACTAAGATTTCTTTGAAGATTTACCCAAAATAATACAATTAAACAAATGTGTGAATAAAAATGACTCAATTGAAGAATTTACATTTCAGCAATGCAGGAAACATCCAAATGAACTTCACGCCTTAATTCTTAAAATGTATTTCAGCCATCCCAGTATCATCATACTCTGACTTTAATTGGTTTTATTCAATCTCTATTCTGCTCTAGATTTTCCTTTTTAATCACATTTCTTAATCCCTTCTAAGAGCTAGAACCTCCTTCTACATCGTGTAACATTTCAATGCTTCCTCTCTAATTCATTCTCCAAAATTCAGATCCACTAAAACAGGAGTGAAATATTCCTTTCAGGGTTGAAAGCATGTGTTTCTGCCTAAACACAGAAGCTTTTTTTCAATAAGGGAAGAAATAATATTAATTTTATGGGACATTGTATAGATTTCTATAGAGTTCCATAAAGGATGTAGAAATAGTTAACACTTAGACCACATTGGGAGGTAAGGAGAACGTTTGATGATCTTAGAAACATCAAAAATGGTGAATGAAGTCCCCGTCTTAGTTCCTATGGACCTTGGGTACATACTATGCAAATTCCATAAGACTTAACTGCCTCATCTGTTTCAAGCAAAAAATCCAAGCATGATGATTAAAACTATGTCCAATTTCTCTGACTGGGATCTCCATAAAGAGAAATGGGAGTACTTGTAGACTTTTAACTGTTATCGATGTAAATACTTCAATTTATTATTAAAGCTCTCACTTGGTTAGCTCTTCCTAACATTCCCAGGTAACAAGAGATGCTTTCGGGTCCTGAGAGTGTGGCTGTATGTTGGATTCCATGGGCATGTTCTATGTTCCCAGATTCCAATTTCTGAACTTGGAAAGTCAGGGCATACAAATTCTATGGATGACTACACAGCTTCATTTATAAATATTCATATTTATAATGGGCAAATTCATGGGCAAAGTTTTCCATGAACAAAGTTGATGTCTTCTACTTGAAGTTACAGGATTCTATTTTGTGGCATGGTCTGGAATCAATGCTATTTTGGCTCTCCTCCAGCTGGACTAGTCCTACCTGCCTCCTGAGGCTGGGGTCCATCTTCTGCCCACACACTTCTCAGGTGCTCCTGGGTTCCCTGCTTCAACACATTTTGATGTGCAGTAGCTTTGATTCTGTTCTCCACTCCACTGCATTCTCCGTCTAATTCAATGTGCATGTCATGAGTAAATACTTCCTCAGACTTCAGCCTGCACCTGGTGCTGCTCCAGAACAAGTGGACCTGATGAGGACCTGACTGGGCACAGTGAGGGTTCCAGTAACTATGGAGAAGCAGTTGGGTCAACACTGACACCTCCATTTGGCCCCAATCACCTGCTAATACTCACATTTGATCAACATTTACTACAAAACCAGAAGAGTTCATGCCCTCTTTCCTTCAGTTATTCTGATTCAAAGGTATTGAGAAAGTATCTGAGGGTTTAACAGAACACGTTTCTAGACTCTGTGTGTATATGTACACACACAACTTGATTGGAACATTATGATGCTACCCAACATTATTTTTAGAAAAGGAAAATTATGTTGAATTTCAGTAAAATGTTACTATCTTTTTGTATTCCATATTTTAACATATTTCACAGACGTTAAGCATTATAGTGAGACAACATTTGGATATTTAACTTTGTATGAAGCTGATATTAGTACATGCCCCAACATTATCACCCTGAACACCAAGAATGATTGATTATATAGCTTAATTTCTGGCCTTTCATAATTTGAAAACTAAAACCCTAATTATTAATATTAGCCAGGCACATTATGTGATTAAATAAGATGAATAAATGAGTTATAAAATATAATTAGATCCCCATATCAGGGTGTTTTTTGAATGCTTGTGGGTATATCTGTGGTTGCTGTTGTTTCCTATTTTTCTCTTGCTTTAGTTCCCAGTTAAGTGATAATAAGGAAAGATAAGGAAAAACATGTAACAGTTAAAAAGAATGAGAAAGAGCCTTCAAGAATAGATTTCAAGATGCAGAGAGAACTACTTAGGGTGAAGAAATTCTAGCTCAGAAGGGACCTTCACCAGAGATGAATGAATTAAAATAAAATCTTAAGGTTCCTCGCCAGTGGTTGACTGACTGGACACCCTCTTAACCAAGGGGATCCCCTAAAACTGAGTTGCTACCCATGAGAAAGGAGATCAGACAAGACTCACCACTTCCCCCTCCCTCCCTCCCTAGAGATGGCCTTTGTGACATCAGCAGGCCTAAGGCTCTGCAAGACACACCTGCAGGTCCTCAATTTATACCACAAGCCACTTGAGTCTGGGCATGTGCCCTGTAGTCTGTCTCTGACTGATAGACTCTTGTGTTAACTCAACATTCCTTTTCACTGACTCTTGGCCTTGTAGACAAAGCCTGACTCAGCCATTTGTCAACTAAAGAATCCTTAAACCCACCTATAACCTGTGGGTCCCTACTTTGAGATGTTCCACCTTTTTGAGTCAAACCAATGTATGCCTTTTACGTATTGATTTATGACTTTACCTCTAATTCCTGTCTCCCTGAAACTCATAACATCAAACTGTAACTCCACCTCTGTGAGTGAGTCCACTTGCACAAGCTTCTTGGGGGTGGCTCTGGATCATGGTCCTCAAATTTAGCTCAGAATGAATCTCTTTAGATTATTTTACAGACTGTGGCTTCTCTTCTATTAACAGAGGCACCCTCTGTGCAGAATGCTAAGAGTGGAACGTGGAAGGCCCCAAGGCATGAACAAAGACTACCTTAGAAAATAAAGGGCTGAATGGGAAAATGTCCTATACTAGGCCTAGACCAGTGACTGTCTATTCCTCTGCCCTCCCATTTACGTTTCTTTCTAAGATGATGAGTTAGCAACAATGTGTTGAATATTTCAAAGTAGCTAGCAGGACTTGAAATGTTACCAACACATAGAAATGGTAAATACTCAAGGTGACAGATACCTGACCTTGCCTTGATCACTACATAGTCTACTCATGTAGCAAATAATCACCTGTAAACTAGGAAGCAATGTAGTGTCAGTGTCCATTGAATACAAAACAACATTTATAATTTTTTTTTTTTTTTTTTTTTTTTTGAGACAGAGTGTTTCTCTGTCACCCTAGGTAGTGTGCTCTGGGGTCATAGCTCACAGCAATGTCAAACTACGGGCTTGAGCAATCCTCTTACTTCAGCCTCCCCAGTAGCTAAGACTACAAGTGTGTGCAACAACACCTGGCTAGTTTTTCTGTTTTTAGGTGAAATGGGGTCTTGCTCTTGCTTGGGCTGGTCTCGAACTCTTGGGCTCAGGCAATCCACCTGCCTCAGCCTCCCAGAGTGCTAGGATTGCAGGCATGGGCTACTATGCCTGGCAAAATAAATAATTTAAGTCAAACAAAACAAAGGCTCATTATTTCAATATGTTGTACAAAAATGATCTAGGAAAACTGATGAAGGAGCTCAGGAAATTTCACAGCAAATATGACTCCTAGACATAAAGAATATTTTGAATTAAAGGCCTTTAAAGACCACTAGATTTTGGAAGGGGCTTTCCCTCTAACTGCATAAATCAGATTGACCCCTCAAAAAGAAAAATCGACTTCCCTTCTCCTCCCTAGTAGCTCAATATACCACAGCAAAGATCAAGAATGCAACCACACCTGGCCCAAGTAATTTTAAATGATACCTAGCTCTCAGGTTAACTTACAGGTCAATCTGTTTTCCCAAATCCAGTCACTCTCTCAAGTATCTTTATCCTCCCCACTGGGTTACTGGGTAATCACTCTGAGCCTCTCCCTGTGTTAACCTTTCAGTCAACTTTATTGTGAGTTGATCTTTCAGCAAATAGAAGAAGTTTTCCCTCATCCTCATGCTAGAAAGAATATTCCTCCACACTAAAAAGGGTGAAAAGCCAGATAAACTGCAAAGTTATAACTCCATTTGAATCTAGGAAGCCCTTCATGTGTATTTCCTTCATTAAAATACCAGACTAAATTAGAATTCTTGCATAATTATTTTTCCCTCCAGCCTTTCCAGGGCCAAAAGCAAGTCCATCTTTTCTTTGTCCAAGTGTCTACAGCTCTGATCCATTATTTTTTGCCTTGTATTCTAGTGTTTGTTGTGAATATTTATTTTCTGTAGGAAACTAACCTCTTTAAAGGAAGAAACATATTTAAAGCAACAGTGTATCTACAAAGTCCTCACTAAATATCAAGTTTCTCTTTCATGGAGCACTTTCTGTTCACTGTTAATCAACCCTCTGGCTGCTACTGTTCCTATTTGCATTGTTTGGTTTGTGGATGTAAAGAATATGAACTGTGCCCCTATCTAGTGGAACTGACAGTCTAGTGAGGAAGGAGGCATATAAGGTATAAATGACATGTGCTGATATGCTTCGTGATACACTTCAAACCTTGAAATAATCATTTTAATCTCTAGACAGTTTGTAAATCTAAAGGCTCACATTTTAAACACTCTGCACATTAAGTTTTATCTGGACATTTTTCTGTCTTCCTAAACACAATGAGCCTCATCTGAGTTTAGTGACTTCTGCTGGCATAGCCTCCCACTTTGAATTTTTGGCTGTATCTTTTACTGCTCCTGGTTTCATTTTTATTCTTCCTATTCTAACCATAATCAAGGGGAGTAAAGGCTTTATCAGCTACATCTTTATACTTTCCCTTTGTTTTTGCTTCTACTACTGACTCCCTGGTCAAAGTTTCGATCACTTTGGCTCTACCTCTGCTTTCTCTCCTTCGAATTTAACTGCAAACTGATCACCTCCAGTCTCATGATAAACTATTTAAAATTTTTAGTATTATTTTTGCACAATCATTGTACAGGTTGCCGGGGTGCATAGTAATGTTTTAATACATATAATGCATCAGATCAGAGTAATCAGTAAAGCCATCACCTCTCCAACACGTATCATTTCTTTGTGTTGGGAACATTCAAAATCCTTCCTGCTGGATAACTGAAACTATACAATGTATTATTATTGAGTGCAGTCATCCTACAGTGGCGGGGAACTTATTCCTCCTGTCTAGCTGTCACCCTACATCTTTTAACAAATCTCCATTCCTCCTTCTTCTTTGTCCTTCCCAGACTCTAGTTTGCTAAATGCCTTTAACACTTCAAATACCAATGCTGATTATAACGAATCACTTCTTTGTCAGAGAAAGCTGCTCGAGAAAGCCTCCCGTCAGTAAAGTCTGAGAGGCTGATAGTGAAAGCACACGGTGAGAATAAGGTGGAGTCCGTCCTGCGGACAGGATACCGCTGGTCTGGTCTATTTAGGTCCTGCCTGACCTTTACCCCCTTCCCCCATTCTTCCTGTTTCATACATTTAGCTCCCACCCTCAAGATGCTTATCGTGAGTTGTTGAGGAGATTAACTTTTAAATTGGAATGTTGTTTTGAGTCATGGATTATACCGATTATTGTTTTTTATAGGTCATGGGTTCTGCCAGTTATTGTTTAAGATTATTGTTTAAGACGAGGGTTAACATGGTCTTCACTTTGAACTTAAATGTATAAAACTGTAATTTTGGAAATGGAAGAACAGAACAGTCTTGGAGAGGCTACTCTCACTGTTTTCCAAAATCCCAGGCTTCTGACCCATGAAGTTTAGTGGACCTATCCCTGTCTCCGCATATTGGCTGACAGTGACAGGCATCTGAACCCTCTTCCTTGGTAACAATAGGAGCTAGGAATTACTACCAGACAGGTACCAAATGGTCATGGGGAACTGGGGGGACTCGGTGTTTCTATTCAGGAAAAAAAGTGCATATTCTAATACCCAGAGGCAAATGCTGTTGAGGTTAAGCATGGTCTGGAGGGGAATCATAGAAGTTAATATTATGGGGCAGAGACAGAGTCGGAGAACATTGAACAGAATATTTTCTGCTAAAGAGTCTAGCTTTAATTTTTCATGCACTGGAAAGCCAAAGCTATGTGTTTGGAAAGATAATTATATGATTGGGTTGGGAACTTTAAAGAAAAACTATCCTGGCAGCTTTCTCTGAGTACCACAGTTCGAATTGTTTATTCTTTTGCTATTAGGTTAAGAGCTGGTCATGAGTGAGAACCAAATCTTATTTCACTCTAGAGTCTCCAGTGAGAACCCAAGTGCTCAGTCGAGAGCAGGCACACACCTGCCATTGGTAGATAATGGATGGTACCAAAAAGTCTTTTGCAGGCATTTTTCTTTTAATTTTATTTTAAAGTCATCCTCAAACAATTCAACAGTGTGGATGTTCCCTGTTGACTTAGACACACTGATACCTTTTTTAAAGGTTGACTATCACACTATGTTTTATTACTAAATTAATATATATATATATATATATATATATATATATATATATATATAGAGAGAGAGAGAGAGAGAGAGAGAGCGCTTTCTCTGACCCAGAAAGAATTCTGGGGTTGCAGTTACAGTGAGTCAGGGAGCAGGAAGACGTCTCTCCTCTCTGCAGGTTGCATAGGACAGTCACTCAAAAACCATGCATCCATGGAGTAGTCATCAATTCTGTCATTCTTTTGTTAAAAAAAAAAAAAAAAAAAAGTGGAGGTGTGCTCCTACAAAATAGGGACAGGTTTTTCTGTATGAAAATCTTCCAAGGTCATTAGAGTTTAGTCCAACAAATCTTTGCCTGACACGTTTATTCTTCTAAAGACCGAGGATGCCTCTTTTCCCAGCTTGGGCACATCCCCTAACCTAGTTAGTCACTGGATGTGCCAATTTTGGTGTATTTTGAAATAACATGATGGATCTTGAAATGGAACATTCTGATTTGCTGACATAATTGAATTTGTGGCATCTGTTTCTTCTGCAAATATTGTGAGAACCTAAAATCCTGGTAGTAAAGGAGAAACAAAGAAAGCGACTTCTGTTCAGAACTATTTTCCTTAAGGGTATCAATTAATAATTTATTTATTATATCAGGCTGAAGCTTGTTCTAATTAATTATTAATGAATACCTGATTTTTTGTTGATATGCAAAACCTGTCTCCAATGATTATAAAATGTCACAGCCCCGTTGTAAGTTACAGTGAAAGGCTGTATGGGCGTAAAGCTCCACTGGTGATAGAAATTCAGAGTCACCATCATTGTGAAACTTTTATTAAGCAGTTAATTTTGTATGACAAGGCACAACAAAAAAATATACGTCTGTTGTGTAGGCTCTCAAGTGTTATAACCCAAACAGTTCCTGGCATTTATTGTTACTTAGTAAACACTCTCTGAGCCTTACATGGATGTGAGGTGCACACAGTCCAGGCTCCCACAGCATCCTGCTCTTCCTCATTGTGTTTCTTCTAAGGAAGAAACAATGAGTACATCTAACAAAGGCAATAGATCATTCGCCTTATTTCTACCAACCAACCATGCCTCAGGCAGACAGCAAAAAGCTCCAAATATGCTAGCCCAGAAAGTTCTGTTGAATTAACTCTACAAAACTCAACTCTTGGCCCTCTCCCACAAGGCAGCACATGTCAGCTGGAATTCGGTCCTCTGCTTTCCGGTTACAATCTTTGCATGTAGCTTTATAGTCAAAAATCTCTTGCTTTTTGCCTTTACTCAGAAGAGAAATATATAAATAAATTGCTTAGGGTAAAAGATGATGAAATACAACCCTTTAAAAGTGGAACTTAAAATTACCATGTTTATTTCAGATGGTACCTGAGAAGAGGTGTAGGTAGGGTTCTGACTGATTGAGGTTTGGGGTAGAGAGTAATAACCTACATGCTGGGAACAGAAAGAACAAAAGGCCTCCAGGGGTGTCCATCAGACATTCCTTGGCTTTTGGGGGATCTGGAACTTGTATACGGTGTAGCTGAAATAAGATTAAAAATGAGAGGGCAGAAGAAGGGCATGAATACATACACAGGCGTATATGGGCACAAACACGTGTATATGCACATGTACATCAAACTCATATATGAAGTTAGCGCCACCACTGCAGAAAAAGTGCAAAGAGGGCTTGACTAAGAGGTAAGTGTGCAAACAACCATTTTGAACAACCTTCCAGTGAGCAAATCTGAGGATAAAGAAGAGTTGGAACAATGGAGGGGAAGGTTAGAAGGAAAGAGAGAGAGTACATTTGTCTGAGCCATGTTTGCAGGACTGTGGGGCTGGGTTGTCCTTCACTAGGCTGGAGAACTGAGAGAAGTAGACGAGAAACAATACCAAACACGAGATTTGGAAAGAAAAAAAAGTACACATAGGTAAAGTTGACTTCTCAAATCCCCACAGCTGAACAAAGGCATGAGATTTTTAGCACCTTGTCACAATGTCAGTAGTATCTCCAAGGGAGCTGTCAGGAGAAAATACACCAGTGAGGTTTTATAGCCCAGAATACCTGGCTTTCAGGCAAGGTTGAGGACTGACTGTAGGGTTCCAGGCAGAGTTGTAGACACCTTTGGAATGGCCAGCCTGTGGAAAGGTGTCAAAGCCAGTATTGATCACCAAACGGATAATCTTAGTAAGTCAGCTAAGTTGATTGAAGCAAAACCTTATTTTATAGGTATTTCTTGGTAGGAATAAGTGATCATTATCTTATTTTACTATTACCATAGAAGCAGAAAAAATATTCCACATCCCAGAATTGTTCAGGACAGGAACAGGAAACTATCTTCATTAAACGAATTTAATCCAGGCATTGGAATTAGGAAGTGAGCTGAACTGTCGCATCTTGAAGGGGGGCTGAGCTCAAGGACTCAGGAATACCAATGCTTGCTTGCTGATGGATGTCTCCTTCCCATCTGTTAATTCTGGGAGCTTGCTAATGTTTCTTGTTCCCTTTGAAGTTATGCAAAAATGGCTTCCAACCTGTTGATTGTGGTAACAGTTCCACTCCTAGTTGGAGACCAGTCTGCCTTCCCTGTGATGGAGAATAACCATAGGAAGTGAAGAGCCAATGTGATGGCCTCATCAATATCAGCCTGGGGCTCCCCAAAGCCCCAGCCTTCACACATTTATCTCTTCCCATTCTGTGTCAATTACAACAGTGGGGGATACCCTGGGGCTGCAACAGACACAAGATCCAAATGAATTAATGTCTTGAAAGCCAAGTGCTCTTGCCTTCAAGCAAGGCAGAGCAATTATTACCCTCCTTGGTGCCCCTGACTGTTCTCAAGGACAAGCAGGCAAGGTGAATCCATCACAGCCCTGCCATTTCAGATGCGTTTTAAACTGCAGGAGCTCTTCTGCACAACCGTCCTTCATTCTTGCACATTCTTCCAAGACTGTCAATTTACACAAAAGAAACCTAGAAGGCAGGGCCTAAGGCCAGGGGTTTAAAAAGTAAACTGAGTTAGGGATTAAACTGCTGTTGAGGTGGTAGGGGGAGAAAAACTCTGGTGTGATGGTGCTGCGTGGGAAATTTTACTTAACTGTAAATTATTCACCCCAGCCTGGTACTGGTAAGTGTGTGAGTCTGCACACATGTGTGTGCATTCCCACAGTACACAGAAGTCTTAGTCTGATGAGCTGCCAAACAGCTAATTAGCCTCTGTTAGGGGATATGGAAGGAGAAATGAAGAGATACCTTTGAAGAGAAATACCATCCTGATGGAGACACAACAAACAAACAAACAAACAAACAAAAAACAATTATAATATAATATTTGGCAATCATATTAGCAGAGAGAAGGAAAGGGAGTGCCAGGAGAAGAAAGGAAAGTCTCTCTCCACATGGGGCAGGAGTGTCAGGGGAATTCCTGTCTGCCAGTTGAGCTTGAGCTGAGTTTCAAAGAACAAGTGAGTAAAGAAGAGCCAAGGAGGGAACTGTGGGTACAAAGAATCATGGTTGAGAGAGAGAATGCTGCATTTGGTGGTAGGCAATGGCTCTTTGTGTGTCAAGCACAGGGTCTGAGGAAGAGGGAGAGGAGAGATGCAGTTAGACATGCTAGCAAGATGGGGCAAGCCTTCTGCACAGCCAGAGGAAGGGACCCTTGCTCGTCCCAAGAGAGACACGGAGGAGTTGTCTGCCATCAAGTAACTACCCCACCTCCGTGAAGGTCCCATCCTGAGTTCAAGTGCTGAAAAGTATGGAATAATTTGTAAAATGTGTCATACACTTTATTTCTTCTTTAACAAAGATATCTTTTCTCCCCCTCTCTGTTGGTATTTGCTTTACGTCATCTACTTTATGTTTTCAGTTGTAGTATTTCTAACTGACTACTTCCCTGGCTAGACTACAAGCTCTAGGAATGTCCTGCTGTTCCTTGAAGTTTGGTTCATGTTATTTTGTTTGTTTGTTTTGTTTTTGCTTTTCTCTCAGAGAATACAGTTGGAGTCTTTCACAGAGGATGGTATGTTCTGGAACTATCAGCTGGTGACTAAGCTTCTAACTGTATTTACGACAAGTAGGGCTCTTGGCTTCAGTGTTGCCACGGAGCCTGGATCATTGCAGAGGGGACTCATGGCAAGTCCTCAAATTGTAGAGCTGCAGGGCAAGAAAGATCCAGAAAAAGTGCCCTGTGGTGCATTTGGATTGAATTCCAAAAAGCCAATGCATATGAAACCTATGATTAATAGCTGGTCAAAGAGAACTGGAAAGTCACATAGGATAAAGAATAGAAATAAGATACAGATGTGGGATATATGAGATTAGAGTCAGAGCCCGAAGATGCTATAATTTAACAGAAAGGCTCTTACTGATTCTCATTCAGCCTGAATTGAAGTAGGATGCATCAAAAATACAAAAATATTGAGAAATTAAGACCACAAAAATCGACACAGAAATTTAGCTATCCCTACTTGTCCCACCAGAAAGGGATAGCATGCTCTGCTACTTGGTGTGTGTAGGACTTGGTGCTCCCAGGAATATTTCCAGGCCGTTTCTAGATTAAAGAGAGGAGAAAGGGCCAAAGATTCGGGGACAGGCAATGACTATCATTTATATAGTAAATACAGAAAATTCTTCCTCCTTATCAAAATATATTTTATTTAGTATCCTTAGATTTAGATACCTGATAGTGTAAATAAGTAATTTACTCTTACTCTGCAAGAGTAAATAAGTTTTGATTAGGAATCTGAAAATGATGGGACAAATAACGTGGTTTGGCCTCTGCTAGACAGTCAGTGGTGTAAAGAACAGGGAGTCCAGTCACCAGTGAAGGCTCAGTGATGTGAAGGCTCATGACCACGGTGTTCTCACAGAAATGCAAGTTGAGTCATTCTTCATAACCGACAACAGAGATGAAGAGCTGTGGTATTTGGACTCAGGGCTGACAACTGTCGTCAATCATAAGAGTGATGCCAGGGAACTTTAACAGCAGTTTATTTACTTATTTTTGTGTCTGTGCGGGCAGAAGAGCTGGAGGAAATTCTTTGCTGTGGCCTGACATGAGAGCGATTTAGACTTCCTGTGTGGCTGTGTTCTGTGCCTGCAAATGTTAATTTGCCTCCCCCTGACAGCAACACTTTCCCAAGGGAGATGAGTTAGCTGTACGTATAGAGAAATTTTCAAGACTTAGACACCAGGTCCTCCAAATTATCTTTTTTATTTTTTATTTTATTAAATCATAGCTGTGTACATTAATGTGATCATGGGGCACCATACACTAGTTTCATAGACCGTTTGACACATTTTCCCATCACACTGGTTAACATAGCCTTCCTGGCATTTTCTTAGTTATTGTGCTAAGACATTTACATACCACATTTACTAAGTTTCACATATACCCTTGTACGATGCACCGCAGGGGTAATCCCACCAATCCCCATGGGCTCATCCTTTAAATGTGTAGAAAAGTATAAAGCAGAGGGATCTCCTTTACCGTTAAGAGGTAACTATTCTTGGCATCAAAGCACATTTTTTCAACATATGTATGTTTTTTTCATATGTGTAGATGTATGTCATAACTATATGTGTAGTATGTTGTTCAGTTTATTCCACTCTTACATAAAAATCATTTTACAGTGCTTTTTATTTGTTTTTAGGGGGATACTTCTATACACTAGTATTTGGCAAATACTGTAGTAGAGGTAATCAGGGCTCTATGTGGTGATACTCTCCAATATCTGTCTGGTAGAGAAGGGATAATGAAAGAGGAGGTGACACTAACCAGCATCCTAACGGACTAGCAGGAGAAGT
>CAUYPK010005399.1:0-16199 GCA_963574355.1 Loris lydekkerianus | reverse complement strand
GCAAAATAACTGAGAAAATGCCAGGAAGGCTATGTTAACCAGTGTGATGAAAATGTGTCAAACGATCTATGAACCAAGTGTATGGTGCCCCATGATCAAATTAATGTACACAGCTATGATTTATAATAATAATAAAAAAATAAATAAAATAATATATTTATTTCATTGTTAATTGTTTAATGACAGCAATAAACACTAGCTTTTGCATCAGCTTGGTTATCTTTAATTATTTATTTACTATTAAATCATAACTGCATACATTAATGCATTTATGGGATACAATGTGGTGATTTTATATACAATTTGGAATGCTTACATTGAACTGGTTAACATAATCTTCACATCACTGACTTCTTGGTTGTGTTGAGACATTTATACTCTACTCTTAATAGTTTTGACATGTACCCTTGCATTGTGCATATTAGGTGGGGTCCCACCAAATCCCTCCCACCTTCCCACCACTCCCTTCTCCCCCTCTTCCTTCCTTCTTTCTGGACTCTAGTTGTGTTTTATTATTTGTATGAAAGTGTATGTGAATATATATTGGTTTCATAATAGTATTGAGTACATTGGATACTTTTTTTTTATTCTTGAGATACTTTACTAAAAAGAATATTGTCCAGTTCCATCCAGGTAAACATAAAAGATGTAAAGTCTCCATCTTTTTATGGCTGCATAGTATTTCATGGTATACATATACCACAATTTGTTAACCCATTCATGAGTCAATGGGCACTTAGGCTTATTTCATGACTTAGTAATTATGAATTGGGCTGCAATTCACATTCTGGTGCAAATATCTTTGTTGTAAAATGATTTTTGGTCATCTGGCTATATACGTAGTAGAGGAAGGGAGAGGGAGCTTTTGGTGGAGGGAGGGTAATGGGTGGGGCCACATCTATGGTGCATCTTAGAATGGGTACAGGCGATTGCACTAATGTACACAGCTATGATTTAACAATAAAAAAAACTTTTTTTTTTTAACCAAAAAAAAAAAGTAGGTCAACTTTTTTTTTTTTTTTTTTTTTTTTTCCCAGTGTTTGGCCAGTGCTGGGTTTGAATCTGCCACCTCCAGCGTATGGGACTGGCTCCCTAATGCTTTCCGCCACAGGCACCGCCCCTACTTTTAGTTTCCTAAGTGTTCTCCAAACTTCTTTCCAAAAAGGACATATTAGCTTGCATTCCCACCAGCAGTGCAGAAGTGTTCCCTTCTCTCCACATCCATGCCAACATCTGTAGTTTGGGGATTTTGTGATGTGGGCTAACCTTAGTGGATTTAGATGATATCTCAAAGTGGTTTTGATTTGCATTTCTCTGATGATTAAAGATGATGAGCATTTTTTCATGTGTTTGTAGGCCATGTGCCTGTCTTCTTCAGAGAAGCTTCTGTTCAAGTCTCTTTCCCACAATGAAATGTGGTTATTTGTTCTGTTCTTACTAATTAGTTTGAGTTCTCTGTGGATTCTAGTTATTAGACGTTTGTCAGAAACATAAACTGCAAATATCTTCTCCCATTCTGAGGGCTGTCTCCTTGCTCTACTTACTGTGTTCTTGGCTGTGCAGAAGCTTTTTACTTTGATCAGATCCCAGTAATATATTTTTGGTGTTGCTTCAGTTGCCAGAGGGTCTTCCTCCTAAAGTATTCTCCCAGGCCAATTTCTTCAAGTGTTTTCCTTGCACTCTCTCCTAGTATTTTTATAGATTTTTGTCTGAACTTTAAACTTTTTATTTAATGAGAATCAATTTTTGTTAATGGTGAAAGGTGAGAGTCCAGTTTCAGCCTTCTACAGGTCATCAGAATTCTAAACAGACTACTTAAATAAATGATTTTAATATTTAAAAATAACCAGTGTGATGGTTAATTTTGTTAATTTTATGTACCAACTTGGCTAAGCCATGGTGGCCATATATTTTGTATAACATAATTCTGGATGTTTCTATAAAGGTGTTTCTGGATAAGATTAACATTTTTCAAATTTCAGATTAATATAATGGTACATACAATTAGGTTACATTATTTGCATTTATTAGGTAAAGTCCAAGTTTCAGTTGAACCCTTCATCCAGGAGGTGTGCCATATACCCCTACATTGTACCAAATAAGTGAGAGATTACCACACCCCTCTGCCCCCTTCCTTCCCTTCCCTTTTCTTGCATGTAAATGTGTTTTTCTCTTTTGTAGATATGTACCTGTTCATCTACTAGTTTCATATTAATATTGAGTACATTGGATGCTTGCTTTTTCTTTTTTTCTTTTTCTTTCTTTTTTTTTTTTTTTTTTTTTTTTTGAGACAGGGTAAAGTGCCATGGCATTATAGCTCACAGCAACTCTTGGGTTTGAGCAATGCTCTTGTCTCAGCCTCCCAAGTAGCTGAGAGTACAGGTGTGTGCCACCATGCCTGGCTAGTTTTTCTGTTTTTGGTAGAAATGGGGTTTCACTCTTGCTCAGGATGGTCTCAAACTCCTGAGCTAAACCAATCCACATGTTTCAGCCCCCCCAGAGGGCTAGGATTACAGGCATGAGCCACTGTTCCCAACCTATTTTTCCATTATTGTGATACTTTCCTCAGGAGAATGTTCTCCAAATCCTTTCAGTTAAATACAAAAGATGTAAAGTCTCCATCTGTCTTTATGGCTGAATGGTATTCCATGGTATACATCTACCACAGTTTATTATCCATTCATGGGTTGATGGGAATTTAAGTTGTTTCACATCTTGGCAGTTGTAAATTGAGCTGTGATAAACAATCTAGTGCAAATGTCCTGATGATTTTTTTTTTTCTTCTGAGTAAATATCTAGTAATTAGATTGCAGAATCAAGGAAGGTCTACTTTTAGCTTTTTGAGGATTCCCCATACTTCTTTCCAAGATGGCTGTATTACTTTGCAATCCCACCAGTGGGGTAAAAGTGTTCCCTTCTCTCAGGACCCTCACCAGCATCTGCAGCATTGGGACTTTATGATGTGGGCAATTCTCATAGGAGTTAAGTGATATCTCAAGGTGGTTTTGATTTGTATTTCTCTGATGCTTAGGGATGATGAACATTTTTTCATGTGTTGGTTGGCCATATTACTGTCTTCTTGGGAGAAGATTCTGTTTATGTCTCTTGCCTAATGACAAATCAGGTTGTTTGCTCTTTTCTTGTTGATTAGTTTGAGTTCTCTGTAGATTCTGTTTATTAGCCCTAAGGGATTTCTAACATGCGAATATCTTCTCCCATTCAGAAGGTTGTCTGTTTGCTTTATCTGTGTCTTTTGCTGTGAAGAAGCTTTTTAGTTTGATCAGGCCCTGTTTATTTATTTTTGGTGTTTCTGCAATTGTCTGTGGGTTCTTCCTCATAAAATCTTTTCCAGGCCAATGTTGTCAAGAGTTTTTCCCACACTTTCTTCTAGGGGTTTTATCATTTTGTGTCTTAGATTTAAATCTCTCATCCAGTATAAATCAAATTTTGTAAGTGATGAAAGTTGACGGTCCAGTTTGAGTCTTTTACATGTGACTAGCCAGTCGTCCCAGAACCATTTATTAGATAGGGATTCTTTTCCCAAGTGTATATTTTTGTTAAATTTATCAAAGATCACATGATGAAATAAAGCTGGTTTCATCTCTAAGTTCTCAATTCTATGTTCCATAGATCTATGTCTCTATTTTTGTGCCAGTACCATTCTGTTTTGATCACTATAGACTTATAGCATAACCTGAAGTCTGGTAAAGTGTTGCCTCCAGATTTTTTATGTCTTAGAATTGTGTTGGCTATTTTTTTTTTTTTTTCTGGTTCCATATGAAGTGAAGAACAATTTTTTTTTTTTTTGGTAGAATCAATATTTATTCTGCTTTCTATTTAAATCTCTTTAGATTTTTTTTTTTATTAAATCATAGCTGTGTACATTACTATGATCATGGGGCACCATACACTAGTTTCATAGACCGTTTGACACATTTTCATCACTCTGGTTAACATAGCCTTCCTGGCATTTTCTTAGTTATTGTGCTAAGACATTTACATTCCACATTTACTAAGTTTCACATATACCCTTGTAAAATGCATCGCAGGTGTAATCCCACCAGTCCCCCTCCCTCCACTCCCTTTCCCCCTTCCCCCTATTCTTAGGTTGTAACTGGGTTATAGATTTCATGCGAAAGCCATAAATTAGTTTCATAGTAGGGCTGAGTACATTGGATACTTTTTCTCCCATTCTTGAGATACTTTACTACCAGCTAGTTTTAGAGATGAGATCTTGCTCTGGCTCAGGCTGGTCTTGAACCTGTTAGCTCAGGCAATCTACTCGCCTTGGCCTCCCAGAGACTAGGATTATAGATGTGAGTCACTGCACCTAGAATCAGCTACTTTTATTGAAATTATAATTGTCTTTCTCTCTGAATAGTTGAACATGAAAGTTAAATATCTGACCCAGCTCCTCTACCTGCTGCTTTCTGACCACAGTGCACGGGGAATATACAGAAGTGGCTAAAGATGAATTTAGAAAAACCAGAGTTACTGAGTTTTATACGAGTTTTACATTGAGAAATACTGAAAAGATAGGATAAGATGCTTTGGCTCTTATCCTGTAATCCTAGCACTCCGGAAGACTGGCTAGAAGCTTGAGCTCAGGAGTTTGAGACCAGCCTGAGCAAGAGCAAGACCCCCATCTCTAAAAAAAATAGCTGGGTGTTATAGTGGGCACCTGTAGTCCCAGTTACTTGGGAGGCTGAAGCAAGAGGATCGCTTGAGCCCACAAGAGTTTGAGGTAGCTGTGAGCTGTGAAGCCAAGGCACTCTATTGAGGGTGACAAAGTGAGACTTTGTCTCAAAAAAAAAAAAAATTAAATAATAAATAAATAAAAGTAAAAATAAAAAAAAGATAGGATAAGAAAGTTACCATTATTTATATTAAGATAAAAGTTAGAGTTCAAATCCAAAAAGAGTGGGTTTCTAGTCATTAACTGATCTTTTTTGAAATAGTGTAAGTGCCTATGGGAGGGAAAAGTGAGTCAAAAGTTGAGAGTTAGAGGCTTACTACAACCTCAGCTGTGGTAACAGACTCAATTCAGGCTTTTCTCTGAGGATGACTGTCTGTCAATGATTATTAAAAACTGCTTAGGGGGGCAGCGCCTGTGGCTCAAAGGAGTAGGGTGCCAGCCCCATATACTGGAGGTGGCAGGTTAAAACCCAGCCCTGGCCAAAAACTGCTCAGGGGTAGGCCGCCTGATTAGCTTATCCACTTAAAAGCTGTACTAAGAAATGTGGTTGTATATAGCATCAACAAAAAACTGATAGAATTCCATGAATAGTGACATACTCCTTTAAAGTAAGGCAGTATCTTTCCCTGGGGCATCTCATGGCTAGTACCTAAAGTTTCCTTAAACATTAACGGTATACTTCCTAACCCTGAATTACATTCACTTGTCCCATACCTATCGACTCCTTATTTCTCTTCCATTCTTCCAAGGCCTGAGAAAGAGCCTGACATCAGCATTATTCCTACTCTGAAAGGACAGCTCTTCTGGGCCTTGTAAACAAGTTGTTCAGCGATGCCTTGCAAACCAATAATATCCCCGTAAGGTGAAATATTGCCTGTATTTACCATTTTGAAAGATCTTGTCTATTGTAAGTCTCTATTTAGGGAATACAAGTCAACCAAACAGCTGACTAGGAATTCTACTGGCATCAAGACCACACCGTATTGCCAGCCTACATAATACATAGGGCCACAAGTCCAGGAGTGTTAGAATGAGCAATATCCCCATTATCCACTTTGCCAGTCAGGCTTTGGATGCACTTTTCTATGGATCCTCATATCCTTTATTTGTGGTTTCCTCTGTTCTTTTTTTGCCAATTTATTTTGATCAGTGGAAACCTTTCTGAAAGAGATACGCTTTCTTTAAGGTCTGTTTTTTTCATTACTTAACAAGGTTGACGGTGGTTTACAGCTATATTGTTTCTCTTTGGGTTCTTTTCAAGGCTTTCCCTAACACAGAGGTACTAGTTTTCTATATTTCAATGGTTTGGTAAAAGTTTATCTTGGATTCATGCCACCACATCAGAGATGATCTTTCTGTACAAGGACCCAGAAAAGGAAAATGTTCAAATTATACAGGAAGAGCTAGAAATGCTGACCTCACCTGGATTGTGGCAAAATAGGCATTTGTGAAGGTCCTGAAAACAAATACTCCCAAACTTGATCACTTCTGTAAAATACGGGCGATAAAACAGCCTCTTTCAATTCCCAAAGGAGAGAAGAAATCCTGAGAACAAGTTAGGTTAAAAAAGTGAATGCCCCCTAAAAGAAAAGTATTTAGACTTTTCATTATGTTTTTTGTTCACAAATTAAATGTCTTGACCTTTCCTTACAACATATCTCCATGCACATAGGTCCATGCAGGCTTCTGCCTTTTATCTATTAGTCCAGGGATTACATAGTACAGACATTTTACAAAGAGTAGCTAACATGCTAATCCTTAGACAATAACAGAATTTATTCATTAGGGTCTGGTTCCAAAACCAATTCAAGAAACATTTAGTGAAGTTCAATTTCTGTGCAGTAGTGGTGCACAGGACTCCATTTTATAAATATACTACACATTATTCCACAGTATTTGTGGTTATAGTTCTTTTTGTTCCCATACTATTTATGTGAGCTCTTACTTTTTATTCATTAGTCTTTCCGGACCTGATCTTCTCTATTGGCTTTTGTCGATTTCATTCATTCCTTTAACAATTATTTAATGAACCCCTACCCTATATCAGACACAATTTGAGGCACTATTCTCTCATGTTCTGCTTGGCTGTTCTAGGCGATTTCTCTATTTTCCCCCTTTCTTTATTTTCATCAGGTAACTCTGTTGTCCTTGTATAGCTTTTCAAATTAAATAATGATAACACTTATTTTTAATCCTTGTCTTTTAGATAAATGCATTTAAGATTAAAACTTTGCTTTTGAGACTTTTCATGCCTGTAATCCTAGCACTCAGGGAGGCCAAGGCAGGTGGATTTTTGCCTGAGCTCACAGGTTCAAGACCAGCCTGAGCCAGAGTGGCTAAAAATAGCCTAGCATTGTGGCAGGCACCTGTAGCTCCAGCTACTTGGGAGGCTGAGGCATGAAAATCGCTTGAGCCCAAGAGTCTGAGGTTGCTGTGAGCTATGATGCCACAGCACTCTACCAAGGGAGACAAGGTGAAATGCTGTCTCAAAAAAAAAAAATTTTTTTTTTTTTGCTTTTGAGTACAGTCTTAGTTATACCATAAATTCGCTATGTAGTACTTCCATAGCGCTCAGTTCTAAATATATTATAATTTTCATTATTATCATCTCTTTAATGAATGAATAACAGGTATTCTATTTTTAAACATTTCTCAACACGTGGATTTTTAGAGGAAAAAAACCTCTTTTCACTATTTCTAATTTAAGTGACTTATGGATAAAGAGTGTGAAATGTCTGATATTGATATTTGGAAATATAGGTAGCCTTCATCTGGTACATCGTATATGCTGAATTTTTCCATGTATACTTGAAAAGAATATACATTTCCCTTTTGGGTATAAGAGTCTACGCATAGCTGTTAGTGCTTTTCAGACTGTGAATTGTGGTTCATTCTTGGGTTATAAAATCAAGTAAGGGGCTCACAATCAGCATTTAAAAAAAAGAACAGAAGCCGGGCGGGCGTGGTGGCTCAAGCCTGTAACCCCAGCACTGTGGGAGGCTGAGGAGGGAGAATGGCTTGAGCTCAGGAGTTCCAGACTCGCCTGAGCTACAGTGAGACCGTGACTCATGAAAAAAATGGAAAAGCTTTTCTTTATCTCTATTAAGACTTTTTGCTTAATTCTATTTTACCTGATATTAATATTGCTATACCAGTTTTGCTTCTGATTAGGATTTTATGGTATATCTTTTTCCAACTTTTTGTTTTAATTAATTAATTTATTTTTATTGTTAAATCATAGCTGTGTACATTAGTGCAATCACCTGTACCCATTCTTTTTCCAACTCTTTATTTTCTACTTTTTTGTGAGATTTTACTTTAGGTACATTTCTTTTAAGCAACCTATTAAGTAGACTTTTTAAAAAGATGTAATTTGATCTTTTTTAATAGACAAGCATAATCTGTTAATATTTATTGTAACTTCTTGTATATTTGGGCTTATTTCTTTTACCTTAGTGTATTTTTTTTTTTTTTTTTTTGAGATAGGCTCAAACTATTGCATTGGGTAGAGTGCTATGATGTCATAGCTCAAAGCAACCTCCAACTCGGGCTCAAGTGATCCGCTTGCCTCAGTTTTTCTATTTTTAGTAGAGATGGGGTCTCACTTTTGCTCAGGCTGGTCTTGAACTCATGAACTCAGGCAATCCACCTGCCTTGGCCTCCCAGAGCGCTAGGATTATAGGGGTGAGCCACCAAGCCTGGCCTATTACCTTCGTTTTTATTTTCCATTTACCATCCTTTTCTTTTCTTTTTCTTTTCCTGCCTTGCTCTGGATTAGTAAAATTGCTACATTTCACTTTCCTGTCTCTGTTGGCTTAAAAGCAACTGTATATTAATCTTTTAGCTATTTTTCTCCTAATTATCCAGTATTTCTGTCCCATCCCTGAACTTGACACAGACTTTACCCACTGAATACTCTTTGTTGTCTTAAACATGTTTTTTTTTTTTTAAAGACCAGTAATTATTTATACTCATGAACATTTACTGACATTTTATAACTTTGTTGCCCAGCTGGGATGCCTTTCATTCTGCAGTCTAGTAAGGTTCAGAGCTGTTACACCCTCTTAGACTTGTGCCTCCATGTGAATGACAGTGCAGCTATGTGTAAAATTCTAGACTAAAAGTTACTTTACCTCAACATTATTGCTGAGGAGATTAGTTCTATGAGTTCCTTTGTAGTTAAAGAGAATTTTCTCTCAGTAGTATTTAGATTTTTCTTTATGTTTTAAGTTGTACAGTTATATTATTATGTGTCTAGAGGTATCATTTCTTTTTGGACATCTAATAAATTTTTTAGCTAAGGACTCGCGTCTTAATTCTGGAAAATTCTCAGTTATTATTTTTAAAGTATTGCTTGTCCAACTTTCCCTTAGGTCTTTCTTCTGATACTTCTCTCAGAGCCACATGTGATATTTCACCAGATATTCCATTAGACACATGATCTAACATGTCTGACTATCAAAAATATTAATTTATCTATAAAGAATTCATGTTCCAGTTGTTGATTTTGTTGGCAATTGTTCTTGGTATTAGATTTATTCACGTGTTGTGGAATTTTGGTTTGCAGACTTATTTTGAAAGAGAATCATTTCCCTTCTGTGTCTCTTCTAGTTCATTCCTCCCTGTCTGAAGATTAAACACTTGCCTCCACCTTGGTGCCCTGACACCAGTTCAAAATCAGGCTTTACAATGGCATTTGGGGAGCCTTGCCTCAGTGACATTTAGGAACCCAGATTAGTTCTAAGACATGAACAGGCAAGGGTATGTTACTGTCTTGCTAAGTCATTAGGCCCATTGTCTCATGAGCCCAGGCCAGTTTTATCAGTCTCCCATTAGAAAAGCTCACTACATCCTTTAGAGTTTTTCAATTTTGGTATAACTGACATTTTGGACTGGATAATTTTTATGGTGGGAGACTATCCTGTGCTCAGCAGCATCACTAGACTCTATCCACTAGATGCCATTAGCATCCTCCTCCACAAGTTATGACAACAATGTCCTCCATATATTTTGAAAGGTCCTCTGGGGGAGGGGGCAAAATTGAAAATCAGTTTCCTTTTCAAATTGGGACCCTGGCTTTTGTCTTTTTTCTTCTTGGTTAGGGTACTTGCAGGCCTCAGTATGCAACAGGAGCTGAACTCAGGTGGCCACTGCCTGCTTCCAAAGGAAAGTTCAGAAAGCTTGTAGCTTCAGCCTCATTCACTGATTCTCATTTAATACTGAGGTCAAGAAGACATTTCTATTTTTTTTAAGCACAGTTAACAGTTTTCTTTAAACTGTTTAGCTACCATTGCTATGTATCTGAAGCAGAGGGGGGTTGTTAAAAGTGTGAACTTTAGGAGCCAACTTGACTGGAAGTCAGTATGTCCAAACAGAATTGTTTCTTTTGTTTGAAACTAAGCCTTTGCCTTCAATGGTCTTCAGTGTTATTACTGTTTGGGAAATCAGAATGTGTCTGAATAGCCACAGACTTGCCAGCTAGAAAAAAAATCACACTTATGAACATCAATTTACTAACAACAAAAATAATTTTTTGGCTTGCTTTTCACTTCATATTGCTTTCCTTCTTGATTTCCTTTTATCTGCTTTACTTGTTTTTTTATTTTTTATTTCATTTATTTATTTTTTGGAGACAGAGTCTCACTCAGTCCCTCTGGGTAGAGTGCTGTGGTGTCACAGCTCACCACAACCTCAAACTCTGGGGCTCAAGTGATCCTCTTGACTCAGCCTTCCAAGTAGCTGGGACTCCAGGTGTGACCTGGCTAGTTTTCCTATTTTTAGTAGAATTGAGGTCTCACTCTTGCTCAGGCTGGTCTCAAACTCCTGAGCTCAAACAATCTACCTGCTTCAGCCTCCCAAAGTGCTAGGATTATAGGCATGAGCCACCATGCCCAGCTTTTTTTTTTTAGGTCTTACAACAGTGGTGTTCAAATGCAACTCAGATTCTCCTAACAAATGCAAACAATGTAACCTAATCATATGTTCCCTTATGTTAGTCTGAATAAAAAAAAGCTTTGTTTTATTGTCCCTCTTCTAATTTCACGTGATAAGACCTTGCTTCAGGCACCACGGGAATATGGCTGCATAGTCACTGCTCCCGTCATTTCTCATCTGCAGTGGACACTACTACCCTATGGAAACTCTCTTTCTTGCTAAGTCAAGGGAAGTCCTCACAATGCTCTGGGCACTAGCTGAAGCCAGATTGCTACTTGTATATCTCGGTCAATTTCTTTTCAATCTTTCTGTATTTCAGCAATGACAAAAATTATGAATTTACCTTTGAGTACATTTTTGACTACATTTCAAATATAAAGTTTTGATGTATACAATTCTATTTTCTTCTTCTTGTTTTTTTTTGAGAGAGAGTCTAGCTTTATTGTTCAGGCTAGAGTGCTGGGGCATCAGCCTAGCTCACAGCAACCTCAAGCTCCTGGGTTCAAGCAATCCTCCTGCCTTATACTCCTAAGTAGCTGGGACTGTGGGCATCTGCCATGACTCCCAGTTGATTTTTTGTTTCTGTTTTTAGTAGAGATGGGGTCTTGCTCTTGCTCAGGCTGGTCTTGAACTCTTGAACTCAAACAATCCTCCCACTTGGCCTCCCAGACGGCTAAGATTATAGGTATGAGCCACTGTACCTGGCCCAATTCTTATTTTTAATATAATCTACATATAATTTTTATGAATTACTTTAAAAAAAGTTTTAATATTTCTAAATTACATGGGCATTTTGCCCATTGTTTTATTTTAATATTTCCTTTTATTATAAAGTGGTCAGAGATTGAGTCTTAGAAAATTTTTACTTTTTGAGGATATAACTGAAGTGTTCTAGTTTCAAAAGCTATTCCGTGGGAGCTCTGTATGGCACCAAGTTGCATACCTATTGATGTAATCTTATTAGCTATATTGTTCAAAACCTTCATCCTTAGGTTTTATTTGCCTATAGTACTGAATATTACTTCTATTCTTTTTCTGGAATTCCTTATTTAAGTTTGACTCTATCTTTTCTGGTCATCATTTTTACCTTTGTGTACCTTTTCTTCAGAATTCTAGACATTTGTCTTTTAGATCATGAATTCAATTTTCTGCAGTGCCCAATCTCTATTCACTGTATTCAACTCTATTTTTCACTTATTTAGTTCTCACCTCCCTGGCTTCAGACTGCTTGCTCTTTTAATATAATACTCTTTTCTATCTTTTCACACAGATGCACTGTATCCTAAATTTTGTTAAGAGAATATGTTTTCTAAAATGTTCCTTTCTTGCTTAAACTTATTTCAGGGGTTGACAGTGTCTCTGGATCTTCTCCCTGATGCCTTCAGCTCTACTCTCTATTTCCAAGCCCCAAGAGTTTTCAATGTTTGCTCTTCCTTAGAGAAGAAAGTCTAAGTCTGCCATTGAGGTCTTATGTTCATGGAGGAAATGATATGGATTCTATCAGAGGTTGGTATAAATTCTTGCCCATATCTTTTAAAAAGGTTATTTTCCTACTCAGATAAGAAAGAAGGAAAATGAAGGATGGGAAATGTCCAAGAGCTATATTACTATTTCAACAACTATTTTAACAGCCAAGCAGGCAGGGATGAGAAGAGTTTAATTTAAATTACACAAATATGAATCCCCAAAGGACGGGCCATCATTCCTTGACTCTTGCACTCCTCTCCTCCCCCATGAACCACACGTAACCAGGCCACTCTTGGTTAGGTATTGCTGCTAGGACCCTCCTCTCTGACTGATGTCATGGTCCTAAGACCTAACGCCATTACTGAGGTGCAAATCATGAAGGATAACAGAAGAGAGAGCACCTCAGGGCAGTGCCCCCTCTTTCCTACCGCGAGGCCCTGCAACTCTGAGTAAGAGGGGACTGTCTGGAGTATTGCACTCTCACAGGAAGGCACGATACAAAAGCCATCAATATTGTTTTTCCATCCAATACTTTCTGTGCTCCATCTAACACTAGAATTTCCCCCAACACCTTTAACATGAGGATAGCATTAACTCTCTTTTGAGTGGTAAAAACGGTGTGGAAAGGGAGGCGAATGAGTTCCTAAGTGAGCATGTGGTATTTTCCCAAAAGCAATATTTTAAAATAATTAATCTGCCATTTGCTGGACGGATGTATTTGGGTGAATTGGTAGGAACCTTGGAAATCAGTGATAAGAGTTCCAGTTGTGGCTTGGCCACTTACCATCTGTGTACTTTGCTACATTCATAGCCCCACACTATGCCTCTATTCCTTTATCTGTAGCACAAAAATTTTATAATTACAGATTTTGGAAATGCCTAATTTAGAGAACCCTATATTTAATGATGGAAATGCCACAGATTCGATTATGTTTCTTAAAACTACACATAATAAAAGGCTAAAAGGCTAACAACAGAAGATGTTTAACACAGAATACGACAGCTTTTATGTTCACATCAAGAACTTTTGGAGCATTATTACTGTTGATTACTTTGCCCTAGAATCTTCCCACTTCAATGATTTGCATGTTAAAAATATGTAACTTTTTTAAACCTGATGTCTATTTTTACCCTCATCAGACATGAGCGTCTAAACATCTTTCACCATGCGTTCAGGGCACATTGATTGGCATTTGGTTCTCCCAGGCTCCTTAGCTCCTGCCGCTTTACCCTCTCCCAATTCCTAGCAGCCTGTAACAAACACCACTGTCCTGGGTACTGACAAAGGAGTTTCCTTCAGTTTCCACTGTGGTCACACTGATGCAGATTATCCTAAAACCCGAGTAAGGAACTGGAATCCCAGCTACTTAAAGGAAAGCACTATAGCTCAGTCTGGGTTTCTCCAGAGAAGTCCCCCAAGTTACAACAGCTTTTGACCCTGCCTTGCAAATTCTTCTCTCGTCTATGAGTTTTGCCCCAAGTGCCTGGCAAACACCAATCTCCTCAGGTTCCTTTCTCCATACTTCCTGGAGAGTGTGATTCGGGATCTGAAAAAAAAGGCCACTGACAAGGAAAAGACCGTTTAGATGCATGTAGTTATTTACAGGCTGTCATCCTTCTCAGTACAGCTGACTGCTGGGAAGAAATACCACAAATAGTTTTGAAAGGAGGATCTGAAGCGGGTACTAAATTATGAGGTGTTGCAAACATTACACAAGGAAATCAAGAAAGGCTACTGGCACTATGGAAATGGTGGGAAAAAAAATTCTAAATAATTTTCTTCACAGAATTGAAAAATGAGATTTAGTTATAAGAAATATAAGTATACAAATTTTAGAACAATAACAAAGAACTGCTAAGCCAAGAAGGCATGAGGAAAAGCCTATAAAGTATCAGGATTAAAAAACAAATGTGCTCATAAAAAAGCTTTCAACAGAATAGACAGAAAACACGTTATTTTAGATAATTATTCAGTGGGGACAGCAAGCAGTTTTTGTTTTACAGATGGGAAAATGAAACCTTTAGAGGGAAAGTGACTTGAGCATTATCATGAAGAAACAGGACCCCAGCCCTTCTGATTCTCAACTCCCTTTGCACCAAAATCCAAAGGACATTCCATCTTTAATGTTCTATTGTTCTCTAAATTCAACCCTCTAGGATGTGGAAACTTTTATGCTTTTGGAAATTGCTTCTATATTTGTCTAATGCCAACTTCTGTGTTAGAAGTTTGAAGTTCAACTCAAAAAAACACAGGGCTTGGCATGGTCAAAAGCTCATTACAACTTACTAGTTGTGTCTCTTGGGGCAACTATGGCATTCCTAGGTGTGACTCAGTATCAACAGTCATAACTGAGGGTTCCTAATTAATCTGAACTGAGCCAGAGTCCACAGTAAGGTCATAGTAAGATCCAAGTAAATGAAGCATCTTGTAAGAAGAAAGTAAAAAATTACATGAAAATTTCTTGAAATGCTATCTCATCTCTAAACATAATATTTAGTGTTAGCATTTAGCATGTATTATGTATTGGTACTGTATTTGTGCTTAACATTCATTAATTCATTTCTTTCTCTTAAGAATCTATGAGGCAGGCACTATTATTATGCCTTTTGTAAAATCGGAAACTGAGTCATGGAGATATTGGGTAACTTGTAATGCTGGCTAGGAACAAGAATTACTTTAGAATAGTGAGAATAGTATCAAGTGATACTCAGGATCCCAATTTTAGGAGTCATGAAAAGTTTCCTTAGATTAAAAATAACTTTTATCAATCCAAATAAAGTATGAAGTTTAGTTCACAGCAATACGCCAATGACAGTTTCTTAGTATAGCAGATTTTCCCAATGTCTCCTGGCAATGTAAGATGTTAACAAAGAAAAAAACTGGGTGAGTGGCACACGGGAACTGTATGCTATCCTTACAATTTCTCTGTAAATCAAAAATTAATATAAAATATGCCTTATCAATATTTTAAAGAAAATTTTATCCAGATACTTCATAGAGTTTGTTCATATTGTTGTTCCTAAAACTCAGAAGAATATTTGAAAACAGTGGGGCCTTCACAACAGTGTACATTTTACCTGTTAGTAAGAGAACGCTGAAGTCTCCATTTATACTAACTTAGCTTCAGAGACTTAGGCTAGAGTTTTAAAGGCAAAATTGGAAACTGTTTCCTGGAACAACGCCTCACAGCATGCCTTTTGATACTTGGATTATATTACTTAAATTCTAAAGAAATCTTTGCTTTTTTCCCCTCTGTGCATTTTTGATGCTGAGCTGTTTCCGGTTTTCCCACACTCCTGCCCTGTCACAGAGAAGAAACCACAAAAATGAAGTAAAGCAAAGTCTGTCCAAGGAGCGGCAATTCCATCCCAGGAGGAGGCTGAGGAGTTCTTCTGCCAGCTGAGTTCAGGACAGCAAGCAGCATCTTCAAACATCCAGCCCTGCTGCCTAAACCCACCTCTTCATAGACCACCACACAGGCCACCAAGGGCCATCTCAGGATATTGGCAAGAACCAAAATTCACAAATAAGGACCACATGGCAAATTCAGCACTCACATCCCATTCACTAATTTTCCTAGTAAACTGTGGGCTTTTCAAACCTGCGAAGGGGAGTGTGGTTTTAGAATGCATATGTGGGTGACTAAGGCTTATCGAGTTCTTACGTGCGTAAGCTTTTGCTCTATGTTAATGTTTATCAACCCACCTATGAAGTAGATACTCTTAATCAAAAGATTAACTTGTAACTTGCGGAAGGTATCAAATTAATGAAGTGTGGAGCAGGAATGTGAATCCAGGCAGTCAGGCTACAGGGGTGGCACCTGTGGCTCAGTCCATAGGGTGCCGGCCCCATATACAGAGGGTGGAGGGTTCAAACCCAGCCCCAGTCAAACTGCAATAACAACAAAAAAAATAGCCAGGCGTTGTGGCGGGCGCCTGTAGTCCCAGCTACTCGGGAGGCTGAGGCAAGAGAATCGTCTAAGCCCAGGAGTTGGAGGTTGCTGTGAGCTGTGTGACGCCACGGCACTCTACCGAGGGTGATAAAGTGAGACTCTGTCTCTACAAAAAAAAAAAAAAAAAAAAAAAAAAAAAAAAAAAAAAA
>CAUYPK010005396.1:0-17252 GCA_963574355.1 Loris lydekkerianus | reverse complement strand
AATGCAATTATCCATGTCTGTTGTATGACTTCTAGGGGTTTTATGCTCATGAAATGTTCAAGTGCAGGAATTAAACACAGGGTTTGGAGGACTGCAGGCTGCTTTTGAATGAACCAGATGATGCCTAAGAGTTATAATCTGAAAAATTCCAAAAATAATGTTTTGGTCACCATCTTGCTAAACTTCATTTCATTGTATTATAAGGTTTTCATGCTTAATGAAAATTATGGAAGTCCTTTTAATTCTCAGGGATTAGTAAAGGCATAGGTGTGGGTTTTTGTTTTGTTTTTTTTTTTTAACTTCAGATTAATATGAGGGTACAAACGATTAGGTTATAATGTTTGCATGTGTTAGGTAAGGTCTCTATTGTAGCTGTGTCCTACACCCAGGAGGTGTGCCATATACCCTCACATTGTGCCCCCTAGGTGGAGGCACATCTATCTTCCTCCCTCGTCCGCCACCCCATCTTGAATTAAATGGAGTTTCTCTTGTGTGGGCCTGGATTAGTTTGTCTGCTGGCTTCATATTAGTATTGAGTACACTGGATACCTGCTTTTCCATTCTTGTGATACTTTACTAAGAAGAATGTGTTTCAACTCCATCTAGGATAATACAAAAGATGTAAAGTCTGCCTCTTTTTTATGTATGAATAATATTCCATGGTATACATATACCACAGTTTACTAATCCATTTCTGAGTTGGTAGGCATAAGATATAGGTTTTTTAAAAAAAGGGAGGATTGGTCTTTTGGAGTGAGATGATGTTGCAAAAATTTTTGTTAATTTTCTCTACAGAAACTCAACTGATATTTTAGATGCAATTCACTTTAGTTTTAGAATGCCAAAGTATGACTTAAGGCTTCTCTTCCTGACAATCTCTAGGATGAGCTGTTTATACTAGAATTCCCACAGATTTATAAGGGTTCACCACACCTTGTCATCCACACATCTAGGCAAGCTCTATAGACAAATCTGTACTTCAGTTTGGAGAGCTGCAAGAATTCAATGTCTACTTCTCCATAAGAGTGAGAGCTTTTTATTTTAAGTTCTTGCTTCTAGATATCTGATTTTTCCTTCTTCATTTTTGCAGAGAATATTAAGTAGAGATACTTCAGTCCTACCACTTTTATTAAATCTTTTAAACTCAGTATTCCCTCTCATTCTGAAAAAATAGACACTTTTTCTTATCAAATAACTTCTATGTAATAAGTTGTTTTTTTTTTAAGCTCTCAGTAAAACCTAATGATTCTTTGCTTTGTTTTGTTTTTTTTAGAGAGTCTCAGTAGCGTCACCCTCAGTAGTGTGCTGTGGCATCACAGCTCACAGCAACCTCCAGCTCTTGGGCTTAGGCGATTCTCTTGTCTCAGCCTCTTGAGTAGCTGGGATTGTAGGTGCTCACCAAAACATCCGGCTATTTTTTGTTGCAATTTGGCTGGGGCTGGGTTCAAACCCATCATTCTCGGTATAAGGGTCTGGCGGCCTGCTCACTGAGCCACAGGCGCTGCCCATGATTCTTTGTTTTAATTGTGGTATTATTTCAAATAAAATGGAGTCTTTGGGAAAAATGACTGAGTAAGAAGAATCTTGCAAGGTTGAAGAGTTAAAGTGAAGGCAACTGACAGAAGTTGCACAGTGGATATTGGTAGGAAAAGCAATTTTTTGTAGTTGTCTAATTCTCACATGTCAAAATCCAAAAAATCAAGGAAACTATACATAGGAACATATATAAATAATTTGATAGAATTAGAGTCAGAGCACTCTGGGGGCTGAGGCAGGTGGATCACCTGAACTCAGGAGTTCAAGACCAGCCTGAGCAAAAGCAAGACCTTGTCTCTAGTAAAAATAGAAAAATTAGCCAGGTGTTGCATTGGGTGCCTGGGAAAGAGCGAGACCCCATCTCTATAAAAATAGAAAAATTAGCCAGGCATTGTGGTGGGTAGTCAGGAGGCTAAGGCAAGAAGATCGCTTGAGCCCACAAGTTTGAGGTTGCTATGGAGCTGTGATGACATCATACTCTAGCCAGGGTGACAGAGTGAAACTCTGACTCAAAACAAAACAAAACAACCCAACAACAACACAAAAACAGAATTAGAATCAGAGCTCCTAGAATAAACTAGCCAACTCCATCCCTGTGCTAAGGGGAACATATGGAGTTCTGTCTGAAGAAGGCTTTAGAGAAAACGATGAGGAGTGTAAATTAAAATATGTTAGAAAGTAAGGTCAGTAAATGCTACCTGAACAAGACTGCTCAGTCGCTAAGGCTGTGCCTTAAAGGGTACACAGGATTTTCTTTAGGGAGCAAAGACAAGAAGATAAGGACCCCAAAGGAATGTTCAAGGAACAATAAATAAATAAATCAGAGGTTGGTTTAACCCAGATCATAGAATATACCACACATCCGTTGAAATTTATGCTGTAGGCAATGGAGATTCACTGGAGATTTTGGAGTAAGGAAATGATTGAAAAGTATATTAAATCTCTCTCTCTCTCTCTCTTTTTATTTATTTATTTTTTTTTTGAGACAAGGTCTTACCCTATTACTCTAGCTAGAGGGCACCAATCTAGCTTATGGCAACCTCAAACTCCTGTGCTCAAGCTATCTTCCTGCCTCAGCCTCCCCAGTAGCTGGGACTGTAGACACACATTTTTCTATTTTTTGTAGTGATGGGATCTCACTCTTGCTCAGGGTGATCTTGAACTCTTGAGCTCAAGCAATCCTCCTGCCCCAGCCTCCCAGAATGCTAGGATTATAGGCATGAAGCACCACACCTGGCATCTTCTCTTAAAAAAAAAATTCTACCTCCCTCCTATCTTTCCTGATATGTTCTTTCTTCCCCCTCCCCCGTTACCATTTCTTTTCCATGTTTTTATCCCCAGTTTAGGCCTTTCAATAGCCAGTGGCACCTATGTGTATTTTCTGATAATACTCAGAATTTGAAAAGGTTGTTAATTCTTATTTACTGTCTTTGCATCCCTTCTGCTTTTTAGAAGCCATTTATGGAATACTGTGGAAAGACAGGTGCTGCGAAGTATTGTTAGTCTTCTTTACAGGAGTGCAGCTATCATCATAGGTCTAACTTACCAGATTCGGGTTTAGAATGCCTAAACCAGTACGTAATCTCACCTGACACATAGGTTTACCCTGGCCCACAGAGTCCAGGCCTCAGGAGGCCATACACATTTTGGGTAACCTCATCAAACATTCACACATATCACAAGATAATGTTGGATAGGTCAATTCTTTCTCCAGTAAGGATTTTAGAACATTGTCTTGTTCCCACATGCCAGGGCTTGGGATGGACCTCCTGGTGTCTACAAGATGCTAGCCCAGCAAATTTTTCTGCACACAGAAAAATTCAAGGAGCTGTCATTTTGAGAATTACCAAAAATAGCTGTAAATCATTACCCAGACAATCTGAAACAAGAAATCCTTCCTCAGCGATACAACTGTTGCTGTTCAAGCTTGAAAGATCACTCACTATTTGATGCTCCTGAAAAATGTGCAAGGAAAACTAGGTCTTAATTAGAAAAAAAAAAAAAAAACAGAAAAAGGAAACTTTAGTAACAATTTAAACATAGCTCTTGTTTGGCATACAAACATGAACTAGATAAAGAACAGGAAAATAGGATTGTGCACTTAAGGTTTAGTTGAAGAAGAATAATGTCTGGTTGTCCAACTGGAAGATGGCAATTTACCTTAATAACAAGACTATAATTCCTTAATTACACATGAGATATATAGAATTTTGGATATTCTATGAATTTCATAAACATCCTTGTTTTGCTAGGACTAGTTTTCACTGCCGATGTCAGAAGTTTTTGTTTTTATATTGAATTCATTTGCTACTTATATTAACAGTCATTTTAGCATGTCTATCTTACAGAACAGGATTTTACAAACTTTGAATTAGTAACTTGAGGAATTACAGGAACAGCATAGCATGCCCATTAAGAGGTGGGCACTCTGCTGACAAATATCATATATTAAAGCTAAATAGCTTTCACAAATGACTTTTGTAAATTGAATACTTTCTTTGTGTTATTGTGCCATTACTGATTATATTACATAATTTTCTTTTCATAATTGCTGTGTAACTTTTAATTCCACTGGAGAATGAATATTCTTTTATACCATCATTGGAGCTTTAAAGAAAAATGTTTGTGAAAAAGGGACACAGGCCAGGCTCAGTGGCTCACAACTGTAATCCTAGCACTTTGGGAGGCCGAGGCAGGAGAATTGCTTGAGGCCAGGAGGTTGAAAACAGCCTGAGCAACAGTGAAGCCTCATCTTTACTAAAAAATACAAAAGAATTAGCCAGGCATGGTAGCATGTGCTACTGGGTAGTCCCAGCTACTTAGGAAGCCAAATAGGAGGATTGCTTGATCCCAGGAGTTTGATGCTACAGTGAGCTATGATGATGCCACTGTACCCTAACGTGGGTGACACAGCAACACCCTGTCTCAAGAAAAAAAAAGGGGGAGGTACAAACAGTTTTTATTTTGTGAACCAAAGAAAAATGCCCACTTAAAGGCAGCTGCAGCAATTCACGTACTTGTATTTAGCTATGACAGATGATTTAAAAAGGGGAACAATGCCTCAATTTAAAACCAAATGTAAAGGCAAAAACTGATTAATTTCTATAGAGATAATATGTCCCTTTTAGAGAAAAAGATAAACTTCTAAAAGAATGGACTTCTTATGTATGAAAAGAGATAAATTCTAATAATGAGCTAGCCTGTTGGAACCTGTTCCTCTGAAGCAGGACAAAAACAAGCACAACAATGCTTCAACCCAACCGCTAAATGGAAAGCATTGTGATGAAAACATGTTCTTGCATTAATGAATAAAATATGCCCTTTTCCCATTAAAGGTTGGCATGTTTTTAATTTAACAAGAGAAGCCGGAGTTCTATGGTGAATAAAGCATAATAATAGAGTTTGGTAAAAGGAAGGCTTGAAACATACTGTCAGAATGGGGCAAAACAGGTTGAAGGTTGACTATTCTAAACCCTTGTCCAATAACCTATAAAGCAAGGATGCAAGCAAACATGAAAAGCTGTACAATTCATTCCTTGGTTTATAATTGAACACGAGAGAAAATGGCTCTTGGCAGAAAGCAGGGACAATAAAATAAAGATG
Source organism: Loris lydekkerianus (assembly GCA_963574355.1). Lineage (NCBI taxonomy): Eukaryota > Metazoa > Chordata > Mammalia > Primates > Lorisidae > Loris > Loris lydekkerianus. The sequence goes on along the minus strand of CAUYPK010005396.1, from coordinate 12,113 downwards.
GGTATAGGGCAAAAACAATTATGATTAAAGAATGAAAATTGGCCAGTACTCAAGAGACTTTACTCCTCCCCAGCTAGCCTGTAGCCAGACATTCTTCCTAAAGAGATTCATACCTTTAACTCTAGAATGGTGGTTTTAGGCTCAGGAGCTCCTTATAAAAATGCACTTATCCTTAGAAGGGGAAAATCCTTAAATTATTAGTAAAAACATGTCAGCAGGGATTCTAACCATCTCTCCATCCTAGAATTGGTCTCAGAGTTTGCCTAGAGGAAGAAGGGACTTCCTGAAGGAGGGAAAGAGACTGTCTTAAGGGGAGAGGGAAGGAGCGGAAGACAAACTGTGCCTACTTCACTAGTTTGCCAAAACCTGGGAAAAAAGTGTAAATGGAGCCAAATTTCATAAGAAAACTTCCATTCAATACACTGAGAATCACACATTATCTGCCACTCTCCCCTAGCTTGTAAGCCCTTGCAGGGAAGAAACAGCTGCTTAAGTTTCTTTGAATCCTTAGTAACCAGCATACAATAGGTTTTTAGTAAATATGTGTTAATTTTTTTCATTGAGAATTTAAGTTATTGAGCTTAGTCCCATTTTAAAAACTGCCAAGAAGGCAGAGTGCTAATTGTGAATTTGCAGTGGGAATGAGATACTTTAAAATGTTTGCCACATGCAGCTTTGTCCAGAGTGCCTCCTGTAAAGGGTTTGCTGGGTCATACCTGGACAAGGCATGTTGGTAAACATGTTGTCATGTGTAGTGGTCACCTCTGAGAGCTACACTGTAAGCCTAAGGAACTTTGGGTCAGTCATGGAGATGATAAGGAATGCCAGCCATGGTGACAGTAATTAACATTGAGTGGCACTTATTATATACACCAGGCACTGTTCTAGGCAGTTTATAAATATTAACTCACTTGATTCACACCAAACCCTGTAAGGCAGATATAATCATTATTGCCCAATTTCACAAATAAGGAAACGAAGACCCAAAGTGTTTAAGGTCAGAAAGCCAGCAAGTGGTGGAGATATTCTGGAAGCATTCCCTATCTTAACCCCTAACTTACCCTACTATAGGACCACGGAGAAAAGAATTTTAAGGAGTCTATTTTGGCCACATCTCTTCATTGTGATACCTACATAAAATTAATATGTCCCCAAACAATTTGTCCTTAAAGAGCTCTTCAGCACGAAGGTTGGTTTGGACTCAAGGCAAGCCATTTCATTGGTGTTCTGTTCCTGAATGGATTATTAATGTTATCCGTCTGGGAGAAGCTGAGCAGCTTTGAAGATAGGTGAATACAACAAGATGGGCCCCAATTTTCCACACCTGGCATGAATAAGTTCAGGGCAAGTAGGGGTGGAAAATTCTTTTAGATACTTACTGGTTCAATATAAAACCTTTCTATCTGCACATGGAAAATTCTGATGCCTCCTAGGGGAATTTCCAGGCCACTGCAAGCCTTCACAAGTCCTTATCAGAAACTCCTTTGAATAAATTTACAGAGAGACGTCAACAGGAATGTAAATGAACTCTAATTAAAGATAGCAGTTCCTGTATGTTATTTACTATCCCTGTGAGACAGGATCTGGTAGGGATAGCAGTATCTTACGGACTTTTAGTCAGTTTTAATTTAAGTTATGAAGAATATGATAAGGGAGGACACTGCATACCTTGATGATTCAGGTAAATAATTTAAGATTGAGGTTGCTGGTTTATTTCCTTTTTTTATGTATAAAATTTAGCATGCCCCAAAGTTTTGAGTTTTTGATTTATTTATCTAAGTGAAAGTTTATCTGTGCCGTTATGCTTATTTGCCATGAGAAATTAGGAATTGAAGGAATATTTAAAAGCATTCTTTCTCACTCTCATGCACACACAAACACGAATTTCCAAATGCCACCACCTTGTGTACTTAAAATTGTAAGCATTTATTCTAACACTGCTTATAACACATAGTTGTGCTTCAGCAGACTTTTGTTTTACAGTGTTATAGCTAGAACTAAGAATTAAAATCAAGTTTTGCAGTTCATACAGCACGATCTCTTTTGTAAATATTACATGATTAACCAAAAACAAGACAAAAGAAAACAAAGCAAAAACAACCTCCCTTCCCACTCCTCTACCCTCAACCCACTCATCTGCAGAAAGAAAGGCAGAAACTGCTTGAGGGCAAAGAAAAGCATCATTTGGGCCTTTCAAATAAATTGCCCAACATTGTTGAGTTTAGAATAGTGTTAATAAAATAACCTCACTTAAAAAGCCAAGTGAAAAAGGGCTTTAAAGTATTTCCCATGTTTTAAATTGACTCCATAGGATTTTTTGCAGGTGAACAGTGCTGCTTAAATTTTGATTTCTTCAGTAATTTTAATAAAGGATCCTCTCTTACTCTTCAGAATAATGATTTCCTAGAATAAAACAAATCTATCTTTCTTTTTGTTAGGCTAGGAATATGAACTACTTTATTTTTAATTATGAACTTGAGTTGCAAATGTAGTATCTTCTGGGAAACCTCCTCACTAGAATTACCTTTCTTTGCCTATTTCCTTAATTAACAAATCATATTCCAGGAAAAACTGTGAAAGACTCTGAAATGGGCCTCTCCACCAAAACAAAACAAACAAAAAATTACCAAGTATCCTGTCTAGCACATCTTTTTTAGGTTATTTCTGCCTTTTATTATCACTGAGCTATTTTATATCACTGTAAGTTGTAGACAATAATAATACAAATAGTTTTTGTCAATATAAATGCAAATCAGTTGCATCTGTTACAATGTGATTCATTATCACCCTTCGCATATTTTAGTATTCTTTACTTGCCTATATATGTGTGGTTCTTTGACTTTTCCTTTGAACTGGTTGTAAAGGGTTGAACTTACCCTTCTTTAAATAATGAGTTTAATACTTCTTTGATACATGTTCATTTTATATCTCTGTGAGAGTCATCACTTTCCTTTTAAAAAATTTATCCTTTGTCTCAGCGCCTGTAGCTCAGTGGCTAGGGCGCCAGCCACATACACCGGAGCTGGCAGGTTCCAACCCAGCCTGGGCCTGCCAACAAGGACAACTATAACCAAAAAATAGCCAGGCGTTGTGGCGGGGGCCTATAGTCTCAGCTACTTGGGAGGCTGAGGCAAGAGACTCGCTTAAGCCCAAGAGTTGCTGGAGCTGTGACGCCACGACACTCTACCGAGGGCGACATACTGAGACTCTGTCTCAAAAAAAAAAAAGGATCCTTTAACACTGCCATTTCTTGCCCTCCACGTGCCACCTGAAGTTTTTAAAAAAATTTATACCTGAGAATTTTCTTCTAAAAGTGGAATTTTAACATGTTTTATATAGTGAATTTTGAATGTCTTACATTTTCACAAGATTGATCCTCCTACCTTCCTCTTTTCAGCATTACCAGGTACTTTATCTTCCCTCGGGGGACTGTCATAAATATTTCTGCCATAAAAATGCAAATAGCATCGCACTAAGAATTGTAATGCCCAGGAGGCTTGTGAAGATTACATTTAGATAAGATCATACTATTGCCAATTTATGAGATTTTTTTTTCTGCTATTACTTCATTGCATAGGACTGTTTCCCGTTTGTTTTTTGTTTTCAATGAGTTTAAAAAATTATTTCTGACGATTAGGCTTTTAAGAGTGACTGCTGTGCAACAGATCCTACAAGTGAGTCGCATGAATATGCATGTGTGATTTGGCCTCAGATTTGCATGTATGCAATGGTAATAAAGTAAGGTGTTCTGATTTATTTAAGACATTTTTTCAATATATGAGACTTTGTTGTGTTAGAATATCGAATTGGCTCCTCATCTCTTCAATAACAGCCATAGTTTGTTCAGCTGTAGAGCAAAGGAAAGACTGACAAATATCACCAGATTGTTGCTGCTGTTCCTTCCATAAGCCAACTTTAACTTTGCTGTAATAATATGTAAGAAACTGTCTCAGCACACAGCCACATGATCTGAACTCTCTTCCAAGCCAAACTTAGCTTGGTCACTATGTTGAGTTACTAGGACAGTTGCTACATAGCCATCTCTCTTGTTCATTTGATCATGGTTAAGTCTTTTCATAATTTTACTTTGCACTTGTCTTTTTATTCTCAAACTCTTCCGAGGTCACAGAGCACATCAATGGCAGGAGAGGGAACAGAACTCCCAAGAGATTCCTAAAATATTAGAAACTCCAGTTTAGAACAGTGATGTCATTAGAACTATTTTTTTCCTTCCCACAAACACCTAAAATAACTTCATATAATATAGTCTTTTTGAGGGGGAAGGGGAAAATATCAATTTCTTAGTACCTATTTCATTTTAATAATTTTAAGAAAGATAGTAAAAGTGAAACTAACGACTTATAACGCTAACACACTGTTAAAACTCTTAGGCAAGAACCTGGGAAACTGAAAGCAAAAATGAGCAGAACTCATTTTGCAAGCAACTTATCTATCAAGCAGCATTTGACAGGAGACTGAAGGAAGGTTTTGTGGGGTTTTGTTCAATGTCTTTTAGGATTTAGATGAGTTTTTATAATTAGTTGGGGGCCAGGTAAATTCTATGAGAAGTGCTTTGAGGATTTTAAAGTACTTTTCACTTGCTGACATGCATTTGCTAAATGTGTTCACATTAGCTTCTGGTTATTTTAAAGGAAAATTCCTTGTCACAGAGTACTTTGCATTCTCTTAGAAAGTGTTTCTTTCTCTTTTTCTTTTGTAAAATTCATTCTAGTTCTCATTTCCCACTGTTTTCCTTCTTTCTTAACAGCTCCGTTGGCTTGTCACTCAGTATTCTATGCAGTGCAGAGGGTGGTACAGAAGTTGACTTGTTTAAGATAAATGAGTCCCTGATTATCGTACGAGAGGCCAGTTGCTAGGGCATGTTTTCTTACATCGTTTTTAGTTGTTGAATTAATTAATTCAGTTACTTCTTTCATATCAGCAAGTTGCTTGGTTCTAAGTGAATCTTATAAAATATAGTCTTCATTATTGAGTATGCTCATATGAGAAATCAAGGTGGAAATACTGATGTATTAAAAAAGCTATGCCTGTTGGGCAACTAGGTCAGCATATGGAGCCTTTATAAAATCTGCAGTTATTCTGTAAGTTGTCTATTTTCTCTGCTAATTATTTCTCTTGCTGTGCAGAAATTCTTTAGTTTAATTAAGTCTCAGTTACTTATGTTTTATTATTTTTAAATTTTTGTTGTTGCTGTATTTGCTTTTGGGGTCTTACTTATAAATTCTTTGCCTTGGCTAATGTCTAGAAAAGTTTTTCCTGTTTTCTTAAAGGATTGTGATGGTTTCAGGCGGCACCTGTGGCTCAGTCGGTAGAGCGCCAGCCCCATGTACCAAAGGTGGTGGGTTTGAACCCGGCCCTGGCCAAACTGCAACAAAAAAATAGCCAGGCATTGTGGCGGGCGCCTGTAGTCCTGGCTGCTCTGGGGGCTGAGGCAGGAGAATCGGCTAAGCCCAAGAGCTGGAGGTTGTTGTGAGCTGTGACGCCACAGCACTCTACCGAGGGTGACAAAGTGAGACTCTGTCTCTAAAAAAAAAAAAAAGGATTTTGATGGTTTCAGGTCTCATATTTACTATATTTGCTGTGTATAATGTGCACCCATGTTTTTGGCCCAAACTTTCCGGAACAAAATCTTTCATTTTGGTTTTATAATTCAAATTTTCATTTGTTTATGTTTAGGTACTTGTTTTTTGTATAACATTATAAAGGAATTTTGGCATTTATTTTTAACATATTATGGTACAAGAAATTTTATGTAACAAGTAATTACAAAACACAAGAACAGATATAAGGTACAAGAAATTTTATGTACCAGTAACAAATTTGTGATATTTATATACCATAGGAGGCCAAGGGCTCCTTGTCACTGTCAATTTCTTCAATTTCTACATTCCTTGTATCTTCTGAAGAGTCACTTTCTTCCTCCTGGCACATTTCATTTTCCTCAGTTTCACCTGTGCATAGCATTGCTGATGCTGCATGTTTAAATGATTTTACAACCACCTCTTCTTGATAGTGTTCCACGATTTAGGATCCAATCACAAACCTGCTCGATGGATGCTTTCTTGATTCTGCCTGTGGGCAGTAGGTCATTACCACCTGACTGCATCCATCTTGTCCACTCTTTCTTCATTAGGACCGTAAAGGACCTGTTTGCTAACACATCAAGAGGTTAGCCTGTCAGGTATCACAGCAAGTCTGCTGCAATTGCATTTGCATTTTGTGTAATGTGGGCTTTCATTTCAAGTTCATTGTAAATTCAACAAAACCAATTACCGTATCCCAAGGTTTTTTTTTTTTTTTTTTTTTTTTTACGAATACCAAGGTATTTTGCAAACAGATATCATAATTATTGCTTTCTAGTGTGACACTGTTAATGCATAAGCATAAATAAAAGAATTAAAAACATTTATATATATTGAATTAAAAACATTTCTATATATATTGAAAATTCTATATATACAGAATTAGTACAACCCATGTATAATGCACACCCTTACTTTTCCCTTGGAAATTTGGGCAAAAAGTATGCTTTATACATGGCAAAATATAGTAAGTCTTTAATTCAGATTGAGTTAATTTTTGCACATGGTGAAAGACAGAGATCCACTTTCATTCTTCTGAATGTAGTTACCCAGTTTTTCCAGCACCAATTGCTAAATAAGGCTTCCTTTCCCCAGCATATGCTTTAGTCTGCTTTGTCAAAAATCAGTTGGTTGTAGCTGTATGGTTTTATTTCTATACATCTGACAAAAGGCTAATATCCAGAATCTACAAATAACTCAAACAAATCAGCAAGAAAAAAAACCAATAACCATATCAAAAAGTGGGCAAAAGAAATGAACAGACTCTTCTCAAAAGAAGATAGACAAATGGCCAACAAACGTATGAAAAAAATGCTCAACATCATTAATTATCAGGGAAATGCAAAGTAAATTAAGACCATAATAAAATAAACACCTTACCCTTTTCAGAATCACCATTATTAAAAAGTAAAAAAGTAGATGTTGGTGCAATTGTGGCAAAAGGGAACACTTATACATAGTTGGTGGTGTAAACTTGTACAACTGCTATGAAAACCAGCATGGCGTTTCCTCAAGGCACTAAAAGTAGAACTATTTGATCCAGCAATCCCACTATTAGGTATCTAACCAAAGGAAAAGAAGCTATTTTATGAAAAAAGACATATGCACCTGACTGTTTATCACAGCACAGTTCACAAAGCGAAGATACTGTTTCAACATAAATACCCATCAACTGATGAGTGGATAAAGCACACACCATGGAGTACTACTCAGCCATAAAAAGGAAACGGAATGAAATAATGTCTTCTGTAGGAATTTGGATGGAATTGGGGGTCATTATCCTAAGAGAAGTATCTCAGGAATGGAAAAACAGATACCACATGTTCTCACTTACAAGTGATGGCTAAACTAAGGATATATGGTCATAAGAGCAGTTATAGACACCAGAAACTAAGAACGGGAAGAGAGATAAAAATCTACCTATCGAGTACAATTTTCACCATTCTGGTGACAGATACACTGAAAGCCTTAACTTCAGTATGATACAATTTATCCACTTAACAAAAAACACTTGTACCCCCTAAATTTTTTGTAAAAAAAAAGTAATCTGTGGTCATCTGTATATGGCCAGAAACAACAACCACAGTTACAGTAAAAATTGTTTTTCTTTAATACCCATCCATCTAAAAGTTGTTGCTTTTTAAATCAGCCAGCCCAATGACTGGGATTTGAAAAGCAATATGTCCATTGTGTAAAATGTTTCTGTGTTTTTGTTTTTGCTCATTTGGGGGCATTTTTTAAGCTATTGATTTTTGTCTTACTGAGATCACATTCATATAACATAAAATTCATTATTTTAACAATTTTAGTGTACAATTTAGTGGTTTTCAATATTTAAAATGTACAATCATTAGTACTATCTAATTCTAGAGCGTTTTCATCACCCCACAAAGAAACCTTATGCCCACTTAGCAAACACTCCCCATTCTCCTTTAATTCCTAGTACCTGGCAATCACCAACCTATTTTGTCTTTATGGATTTGTCTATTCTTATAGACATTTGGACATTTGGACATTTCATGTGAAAGCAATAAAATAATATGTGGGCTTATGTGCCTGGCTTCTTTCACTTAGCATAGTGTTTTCAAGGTTCATCCATGTTGCAGCAAATATTAGTAGTTCATTCCTTTTTATGGCTGGATAATATGCCATTGTACAGAAATACCATATTTTGTCTATCCATTCATCAATTGATGGATATTTTGTTATCATGAACAATGTTGCTGTGAACATTCATACATAAGCTTTTGCGTAGACATGTTTTCAATTCACTTGAGTATATACTAAGGAGGGAATTTCTGGGTCATATGGCAACTCTGACTCTGTAGGTCAATTTGGAGAGTATGGCTATTTTAACAATAGTAAGTCTTCTAATACATCAATGGTTCTCAATCTTCCTAAAGCCGCGACCCTTTAATACAGTTCCTGGGGGTTGTGACCCCCGGGTTGAGAACTGCTGTAGATAGGATGAACATAGGATGTCTTTCCCTCTATTTAGGTCTTCTTTAATTTCTTTTAACAATGTTTCAGAGGTTTGAGTGTATAGGTCCAGCACTTGGTCAATTTCTATGTATTTTTTTAAAAAATACATTTTTTCTTGTTTTCTTAATTTCATCTTTGGGTCGTTCACTGCTAGTGTATAGAAATACAACTGAGTTTTATATGTTGACTTGTATCCTCAGCTTTGCTGAACTCATTGATCAGCTCTTACAGTTCTTTTTTATTCTTAAGTGTTTTCTATATCTAAGACAATGTCATCTACAAATACAGTTTTGCTTGTTCTTTTCCAAACTGGATGGGAAGATTTTATTTATTTCTTGTTCATTTTTCTTGCCTAATTGCCCTGGCTAGAACTTCCAGTACAATATGTATATTGAATAGAAGCAGTAAAAGCAAACATCCTTGTCTTATATTTGATCTAGGGGGGACACATTCACTTTTTCATCATTAAGTATGATGTTAACTATGGGATTTTTGAAGATGACCTTTCAGTTGCTGAGGAAGCCCCCTTCTACTCCTGGTTTGTTAAGTTGAATTGAATTAAATTACAAATGAGAACTAAAAGATAAATAATATGCTACAACTATGATTTTTTTCCTTCTCTTCAGTATATGGAAATACTATGATCCTGTATTTTCTTAAATTTTAATGTCTACTAGGCCCTTATCTAGAAAACAAATGGAAACACTGCCTTTCAGGGATTCTGAGAGCTAACTAAGCCAGTTAAGTCACATGCAGCTGGGGGTCCCCTTAAGAGATGCAAAATAAAAGTCAAAAGACCCTTGATCAGTGTTCACTCTTACAAATTCCATAATTATTTATATTACATATAAAATGTTTAATAATAGAATAAATGTATCATTTTTTCCATTTCTAATATGTGAGCTTTCTTCTATTTCTTATATTTTTTAAGTTTTTGAAACTATAATTTTCTGTTTTTCCTTATACCTAAAAAGCTAAAGAGAAGAACTAAAAAGATAGTATGTTAGCATTAGAATTATAGATTATTACAAAAACTTATTAACAGTTAATCAATGTTATAGTCTTTCTGTATCCCCACATGTGTACTATTTTATTCCATTAAAATATTTACATTGCTATGATATAATGCCCCTGTAGTCCCAAGATTAACAGGCTGGTTTTCCTTGCTATTTGAAATGGCTGTGAATTTTCTCCATCTTCTGGGATTACTGGGAAGTGGGTGTTTGTGTATGTGCGTGATCACTAAAAATTTTTCTTGTAAGAAGGAATAAGCTCTTAAATTACGGTTTATCTTCTACTGAATATAATTGTTTTAGGACAAATTGAAGTACATTTCCAGCTCTTACAAAATTGGCAAGGCGCAAATGAAATACCATAGTGATATGGGTGGTGAACCAGAAGTCAGATATCTATCTGTAACCTCAGCTTTTCTCTTTCCATGTAGCTTTCTCTTCCCCACTAACCCCATTATAATAGCAGTGAAATTGGAAGACCAGGCCTTACAGACACAGAGATTTGACTCTGGGCTCCCAACTATTCACAAGATGGGCCCCAAAATGTTACACTGAAAAGGAAATATTCACGAGAAAATTTACAAAGTGAACTATGGCTTTCATATTGGAGGGGGGATACTTTATAGTAAGAAAAATGTCAAACTTAAGTGGTTACTTCCCAAATTTATAGAACTGGTAGTTCAAACCTGTTAAAAAGATTCATTTTTGTACCTTTACAATGCCCCAATTTTGACCTAAATATGTGCTTCACTTTCTGGAAAGCACGTTCACGAAAACTTGAATGAACAAGTGTTATATTTTGGAGAATCAACCTGACTTTCCAATTGGTTTATATTTTACTTTTAGGGATGTCAGCTTGGACACCAACATTTTAGCTTTCAGTTATTTTTATCCTTTCACCTTTTTGTGAGATAATCAAAGGCCTATAAATAAACGTTTAATTGTTCCGGGAGTGCCCTTGAAAGGAACCCCATGGGGATCTTTTTCTGAGTGCAAGTGTCACAGCTCATTCCTGACACCACTTGTCTGGGCCCAAGACTGGCCAGGTCTCGGGCCCGGCTTAACTAGGTTCTGGATGCGGACCGCTAAATTACCTTGCTCAGGTCTGTTAGGTTCCTGAGGGCTATCTACTTTAGCTGGAGAGAGGGAGACTGTCTTAGAGAAAAGCAGTCTTCTTAAAATAGATAGATCTTAGTCTTTAGCAGAGCTTGGTGATCTTCAGCAGAGAGACCCCGTACTGGTGTTCTGCAGGCAGAAGAGGAGACAGAGTCAGAGTAAGTGAGTCCGTGATAGAAGGTGCACACTCCTGACTGCCTTCTCCTCCAGCCTAATATAAGGCTGATCTTGTGCCTCTCAACAGCACAGGTGTAGAGACTGCCAATTCACCACTGCTCTCATCTTGCGAGCTTTCATGCTTGTTAGGAGAGCTAAATCCCTCTCCATGCCCTTTCCACCAAGGTGTTCCCTTATTGAGCTATACAGGTATTTAATATAACTCTCACTCTTCCTTGCCATAGGCTATATGGGCTGGTACATGCAAGGTTGTTTTATAATGCCTCTGGTTCTGAAGATTCCTACGCTTTCCTAGTCATCAAATAAAAAGAGTAACCCCATGTAATTTTGGTCATTAGAAGTATTTCCTACTGTGTACAGAATAAATACCCTCAAAACACTAACAATTTCCAACCATGAAATGAAGATACTGGCTTGCCCTTCGCTTAGGAAACACGGGTAATAAATGAAGTACAATTAACATTCTGTATACTAATCTATTACATCTGAGGTTTGCTAAAGGAACACCAGCAAAGCTATATCATACTAACACAGAAGCACTGAAATAAGGTTAGGACCTAGAGATGAATTGAGAATAGTCTCATACCTACTACATTGGGTTGCAGGCTTTATATTTTGTTCATATATGGACTATATTAACATTAGGAATATATGGTATCCCCTTTGGTAGTAAGTTGCCTATTTCTCCAGATCCTAATGTCACAAATTAAATGATTGGAGTTGCTGCTGCTTTCCATCAGTAGAAAGCCATCAGTAGAAAGAAATGATTTAAGGATGGAGATAGATGTAAAGCCTGGTAGATCCAGAAATCCTCTTCTCAGTGAAACCAAAGATATCCATACTTCACCTGAAGATAGTCACTTCTAACTTATTTACTTTGTAGATTATCAAAAGTTATTGCTTTTATTCTTTCTCATTTCTTTCCCTTTGGGTCATTTCATTAGTTGCAGAACGGAGGAGAAGGGAATCAATACATATTAAAATATAGGTGACTTGGATAGATTACCTATCCCTATCTCTATTAGAATAACCTTTTTAAAAAATTTTTTTTTTCTTGTTAAATTATAGCTGTGTACATTAGTGCAATCACGGGGTACAATGTGCTGGTTTCATATACAATCTGAAATATTCTCATCAAACTGTTCAACGTAGCCTTCATGGCATTTTCTTAGTTATTGTATGTAGACATTTGTATTCTGCATTTAATAAGTTTCGCCTATAC
>CAUYPK010005395.1:0-20627 GCA_963574355.1 Loris lydekkerianus | reverse complement strand
ACTCCAAAACCCCTGATTATAAGGATTCAGGATTTATAAACATTTATTTACAAGACTTTACTGCCTTAAATGGGGTTTTCACTTAATTAAATGTGTCATTAAATATTGTGGGTTAAATAGTTCAGTGGAATACAGTTCAGTTCAGCCACCTACCTCTTCAGCTCAGCCTGGACTTGTGGACTGAGCTGAAGCACCGCCCCCTCAAGCAGACAGCAGAAGATGACTGGAGACTACGTGCATTTGATTAGGTGCACGCGCACCGAATCAAATAACCTGTATGACCTGAGTATAAGCTGAGTTTGGGTTTTTCGGCACAAATTTTGTGCCGAAAAAACACGGCTTATACTCAAGTATATAGGTACACACTCAAGAATCTATACTCTCAAAAAAAAAAAAAGAACAACAACAAAAATAATATGTACTGTCTGAAACATATTTTTTCCCTTTTTCCCCCTCTCTCCCTGTGTTCCTCCCTTCCTTCCTTCCTGTAAAGAGACTTTACTTGATGTAAACTATTTTTTACATGTCAAAATAAATGGAATATTCTGTTACACTCAAGATGAGCAAAAAGCGTGACTATTCCTAAGTATATAAAAGAACTAATAAATATTTAATATTTGAGTTTTTTTTACAGTAAATTATCTTTTAAGAAAAAGTTTAATATAAAGCTTGAGTGGTACTTTAATAATATAATGAGTACTTGCTTTTTGTGGTCAAATCCATTCTATCTAAATTTTCACAAGAACCACTATGATGCATCCATTTTTGCTTGTTTTGTAACAGCATTTTGAAAATTAGCAGTTTTAAAGACAGCACATACTATATAATAATATTACATTTCAGAACCTCCATAAACAAAATATTTCACTTTCTTAATATAATTTCCCATTTGTTACCATCTTTTTCAATGTGTGTAATTTTATTTTCAGAATATTTATATATATAGTCTAATAAAATTATTTTACTATGGGTAAAGCAAATATAATCACTGTCTACTTAGTGCTGAATTTAAAGTTGAATTGAATTTAAAATTATATTCAGGAAAAATAAGGTTACTGTATTTTAAAAATCTAAGTTATAGGTGTATATCATAGTTAATAAAACAAAATAGTCTATAAGGTGAAAGAAAAGCTGCAGGCTACTGTCTCACTATTTCCACACAAGATTCTCCTTGCCATTTCAAATCTTCCAGTTTTTTCCTGATATTTTCCTTCATGTATCTAAATATTATACTTAAGTTTGTAATTAATACTTACTAAGTTTGTAATGGATATTTTTTACTTGCTGTCAACTATGAAAGATGATGATTAGTACCTTTATCCAAATATACCCTCAGGGGGGAAAAATACACCCTGAGGTTGACAAACAGTTCTTCCCACCATGTTGAGTTACATAATAATTTCTATAAGCTCAATTTTTAGTGTTTAAATTATTACTTTATTCATGCAGCATACAGAGGTTACACTTCCCTTTTTTTGTAATTCATTTGCTCAACTCCAACTCAACTGGAGATAGAAATTGATTTTGGTTGCTTAGTTTACATATATATATATATATTTTTTTCTTTTCTTTTTTTTTTTTTTCTTTTTTTGACACAGAGTTTCATTTTGTTGCCCTTGGTAGAGTGCTGTGGCATCATAGCTGACAGCAACCTCAAACTCTTGGGCTTAAGTGATTCTCTTGCCTCAGCCTCCCAAGTAGCTGGGACCACAGGCACCCACCACAATGCCTAGCTATTTTTTTTAGAGACAGGGTCTTGCTCCGCCTCAGGCTCGTCTCAAGCTCATAAGCTCAAGCAATCCTGCCTCAGCCTTCCAGAGTGCTAGGATTATAGGCATCAGCCACTGCATCTGGCTTTTTTTCTTTTCTTTTCTTTTCTTTTTCTTTTTTTTTTTTTTTTTTTTGAGACAGAGTCTCACTTTCCTGCCCAGGTAGAGTGCTGTGACATCATAGCTCACAGCGACCTCAAACTCCTGGGCTCAAGTGATCCTCTTGCCACAGGCCTCCCAGAGTAGCTGAAAACTATAGGCGCTCACCATAACCCCTGGTTAGCGACAGGGTCTCACACCTGAGCTCAAGCAATCCACCTGGCTGGGCCTCCCAGAATGCTAGGATTACAAATGTGAGCCATTGTACCCAGCCAGTTTTAAATATACTTTTCACAACTGTACCTCCCAAAATTTGCCAACAGTAGCAATCTTTGCGTCTGTTCATCCTTTCCCTGGCTTCCAATTTATTTGTTTAAGTTTTTCTTAGGGACAGCCCTCTTTGAGGCCTCCATCTTCCTGTTCCAATCTCTACTAGTTGTGCTCAACCATCCACCTGAGGTTTTTATTTCACTACCTTTTGGGGGATTCTCTTTCTCTCTCTTTCTTCCTGGACCCGACATCTTCCTCATTCTTGGTTTATCTCCTTGTTATGGCAGAATGTATCTTCTACTAGCTTCCAGGAGGTCAGCCTCCAAGATGGCCCCCTTTGATCCCTGCTCCTGTTGTTCACATCTGGTGCAATCCTCCCTCAGCAACGTATGAGAGAAGTGATGGTTACTTCAATACTGAGATTAAATTAGAAAAACTGCAGCTTCTGTTTTGAGAAATTACTCTATCTCTTGGATTGTTTGCTCTGTGAGAAGCAAGCTGCCTTGTTTTAAGCAGCTCTACGGAGAGGCCTGTGTATTGAACTGAGGTCTGCCACCAACAGTCAGCGAGGAACTGGGACTTGCCGACAGCCACGTGACAAATACTGAAAGTAACTTCTCCAGCAGCTTCTCCTTGACATAACTGCCTCCCTGGCTACAGCTTGACATGAAAGACCTTCAGTGAAAACCCATAATTAAACTGTTTGCTGACCCAGAGAAATTGGGACACAGCAATTTTTTGTTGCTTTGAACTGCTAAGTTTTAGGGGAATTGGTAAAAGACAATTAAATGGTAAATGGTAGATGAGTTTTTAAAGAACTTATGATACAGGACAGGCGGGCCCCAGCCAGCTCAGAGGAGCCGAGGGGTGGACCTGCTGCCTCCGCCTTGGTGGTGTCGGTAGGGTGGCAACAAGTAGGGGAACCAGCCGGCTGGAAGGTAGGCGGGGCCGCCCCCCCACCAGCGGCTGGAAGGTAGGCGGGGCCTCCCCCCACCGGGGGCTGGAAGGTAGGCGGGGCCTCCCCCCACCGGGGGCTGGAAGGTAGGCGGGGCCTCCCCCCACCGGGGGCTGGAAGGTAGGCGGGGCCTCCCCCCACCGGCGGCTGGAAGGTAGGCGGGGCCTCCCCCCCACCGGCGGCTGGAAGGTAGGCGGGGCCTCCCCCCACCAGCGGCCAGGCACCTGCTGGGGAGACACCAGCACCTTAGGTTCCCCCCCAGCACTTGTGGCTGAAGAGGGAACCACCCTTTCCTAGGCCAGGTCAAATTCATGTAAGTTTCCTAGGCCTGGTCAATTTCATGCAAGTTTCCTAGGCCTGGGAATGAAAGGGATTGTAGCCATTCATTTGCTACCTAGTGCCGCTAAATGTAACTACAGAGGATCCATACATGCTAAATGTAACTACAGAGGGCCCTGCAGCCTAAATTTAACTACCATTCCCACTAAAAGTAACTACAGAGGACCCTAAGAGAGTATACATACCCCTGGAAACCCAGCCCCAGAAAGAGAGTTTTCCCCCCCAACTTGGGTTTTCTCTCTGCCAGGAGCTTTGGTGTTTTTGTATTCTTTTCTGTAAATAAATAAATCCTGTCTTACCACTGATCTGTGGTCTGTGGATTAATTCTTCGAATCATCGAGACCAAGGACCTATTGAAGACGAAATTCCGGTATTACTTAAATGTCTGAAAATGTTTTTTTATCCCACACATTCGTTTGGAAGTTTGGCTGTGTGTGTAACTAAGATACAGATGATTTCCCTTAAAATTTTGAAAGCATTGCAATTGCATTTGAATAGTTATCAGCCATAGTTACTTCTCTCTCTCTCTCTCTCTCTTTTTTTTTTGAGACAGAATTTCACTTGGTCACCCTTGGTAGAGTGCCCTGGCATTTTAGCTCACAAAAATCTCAAACTCCTGGGCTCAAGCTATTCTCTTGCCTTTCTCTCCCAAGTAGCTGGGACTACAGGGTCCCGCCACAATGCCCGGCTATTTTCTTTTAGAGACAGGAGTTCTTGCTCTTGCTCAGGCTGGTCTCGAACCTGTGAGCTCAGGCAATCCACCGGCCTCGGCCTCCTAAGTGCTGGGATTACAGGTGTCAGCCACTGTGCCCAGGCCCCCCAGCCATATTGACTTCTGATTTTTTAAATGTTTTTTCCTCTTCCACCTCAGAATCTCTTAGGACCATTTTTATTAGTGTTGTGAAATTTTATTATGATGTTATCTTGGTGTAGATCTTTCTCTTTTTTTGCACTTTTTGGGCGGGGTTTGAACCTGCCACTTCTGGCATATGGGGTTGGCGCCCTACTCCTTTGAGCCACAGGTGCCGCCCCTTTCTTATATCTTTTTATGCTGGGGATATGTTAGTCTCTTTCAATTTAGAAAGTTCTGGGTAGTTTTCTTTAATTATTTCCTTGAAAATGTTCTCTTCTTTTTCTCTCTGTTCTTTCTGAAACTCTTATTTGTAGGCTGTTGGATTTTTTACATTGATCTTTTAATTTTTTAAACATTTTCTCTCCTATTTTCCGTCTTTTTTTTTTTTTTTTTTTTCTTCTATGCTCAGGGAGATTTCCTAAACGTTATATTCCAACTCTTTTATTGAACTTTTAAAGTTTATTATCCCTACCCTGCCCTCCACCCCCCACAATATTTAAAAAAAAGTGGAACTTTAATAAATGGATCAGAACAGGATAAACTTCCAGGGAATATTGTCCATTGGCTGCAGCCAAGATGTTATACCTATCTAGTTCATCTATTTTATGAATATTGTTCAAATTTGGAAATGTCTACCCTCTGGGAGCAAACCACAGAATGGATCTCTGCTATTGAAAAGCATATGCAGGCCCTAGGACACAGTGGCTCGTGCCTATAATCCTAGCTCTCTGGGAGGCCAAGGTGGGTGGATTGCTTGAGCTCAGGAGTTCCAGACCAGCCAAAGCAACAGCGAGACTCCATCTCTAAAACTAGCTGGGCATTGTGGTGGACCCCTGTAGTCCCATCTACACTGGAGGCTGAGGCAGGAGGATGACTTGAGCCCAGCAGTTTGAAGTTGCTGTGAGCTATAATGTCACAGCACTCTACTAAGGGCGAGAAAGTGAGACTCTATCTCAAAAAAAAAAAAAAAAAAAAAAAAAAAATTAAATCCATCTGTACCAACTTTGACTTTCCAGAGCAATTATTGCCTCAATTTTCTGAGCATTTCTGAGAATCTGCAGTCTGTATCTGGATTTCCCTTATGCTGGCTTAAGTTTTAGTATTCTCTGGTTTAAGTAATTACCACTTATCCATGTGCTTTCCAGCCTCCAAAATATTGTTGCTGTGATCTTTCTTTTAAATCCCCTTTCTCCTTGTGGTTAAAAAAAAAATCTACTTACTGTTATTTTAGTGGGAGGTTAGGAGGGAGAGACGGTAAATTCTGTATTTTCAATCTGCTGTGTTTAACTGGATGCCTGCATTCAAGATTTATTATAAATCTACTAAGGTCACACAATTAGGACTAAATATTTCGGTGGCAGCCTGAACTCAATCCTTAGTTTACCTGCATTATGGTGGGAAATTTTTGTTTCTATTTTATAAAAACTTTACAACAGAGCAATGATTTTTATGACTTTCTAATCATCAAATATAATATTGATTTTAAAAATCTGAGCTACTGTTTTAAAAATAAGAAAAAAACCTTTTTTTTTTTTTTTTTTTGAGACAGAGCCTTAAGCTATTCCCCTGGGTGGAGTGCTGTGGCATCACAGTTCACAACAACCTCCAACTCCTGGGCTTAAGCAATTCTCTTGCCTCAGCCTCCCAAGTAGCTGGGAGTACAGTCACCCACCTAAACACCCAGCTATTTTTTGGTTGTAGTTGCCATTGTTGTTTGGCAGGCTCGCCCTGGATTCGTACCCGCCAGCTCTCCTGTTATGTGGCTGGTGCCTTAGCCTCTTGAGCTACAGGCGCCGAGACAAAAAGATTCTTGATATTAAAAAAGACAAAGAAGTTTCATAGAAGTGCTAAGTATTAAGTGCTTTGCATATGTGAACACACTCTTTGTTCTCATAGTGATGACTTAAAGTATTAAACATTTTAGTAGGAAAATGTGTGTTTCTCAATTCCTTGCTTTATCTACTATTAACTTTAAGATTTCTTTTACACTGTGTAGGTCACTGGAAAGGTCATAGTTTTGATAATATTAAATGATTATAATTATGATAGAATTAATTCTGTACTATCTATATTGTTTTCACAGTCTTTTTTTACTATAGTAGTAAGTGAATTTAGTAAAGTTACAGAATACAAGATCAATATACAACATCAATTGTATTTGTGTTTTCAAAGTTTTAAGATACTTTTATGCAAATAATCTTACTAGTATTCAAGCACAGGGAATTATGTTCAGTATCTTTAAACATGTAGCTAACTTGTATCTAAGCTTCCTTTGGACATAGGAAAATTGGATAAACAAGGATGGGTAAGATGATAAGGATTACTTAATGCCTCAGTCTGGTTGGGCTGCTATTACAAAATACCACACACTGGGTAATTAATTTAATTAATTAATTAATCTATTAATTAATTTTTTGTTCAATAAAGTTTTATTTTCATGGTTGGTTGGATCCTGCTCATGCATCTTCACCAGCAGCTGGGGCATCTCCACCCTTGGTATTTCTGGTGTAAATTACTTGAGCTCTGTGCTTTGAAACCAGTTTGATAAGTCCTTTACTAAGGAGCTCCTGAAGGGCTGCCCTGGCCAGGGAACTTCGAATCCCTAGTCTCGCAGAGACCACAGCTGGGGTGATAAGCTTATAGTTGGGATCTTCCTTACAGTGTTTGTCATATGTAGCTTTGTCAATCAAGACTAGGTGGTTGAGCTTGTTGTGAACTTTGCCTTCGCCCCACTTGTCTTTTTTTTGGCCTTGCCCCCAGATTTGTTCACTGGGTCTTTGTCTTTCTTGGCTGACTTTCCGGCATCTTTCTTCTTCTTGTCGTCCTTGGGAGGCATTGCGAAGCTCGGAGGGGAGCTGTCACTACCGCAGCCTAGCTAATCAGACTAGGTAATTTATCATTTTTATTTTTTTTAGAGACAGAGTCTCACTTTATCACCTTGGGTCGAGTGCCGTAGCATCACAGCTCACAGCAACCTCCAATTCCTGGGTTTAGGTGATTCTCTTGCCTCAGCCTCCCAAGTAGCTGGGGCTACAGGCACTGGCTACAACGCCCGGCTATTTTTTTTGTTGTAGTTTGGCTGGGGCCAGGTTTGAACCCGCCACCCTTGGTATATGGGGCCAGCGCCCTACCCACTGAGTCACAGGTGCCACCCCAAGACTGGGTAATTTATAAAGAACAGAAAATCTATTAGTCACAGCCTGGAGGTTTGGAATTTCAAGTTGTGGCAATTTTGGCTTTTTTGGGGAGGGCTGCTTCTGAGATGGTACCTTGAAAAGTGCATCCCCTGGAGGGGAGGAGCACTGTGGTCCTCAACATGAAGAAAGCAGAGGGCGACAGTGTGAATTCTCTTTCAAGCCCTTTTATAATGGCATTAATCCACCCAGGAGGTGGAGCCTTCATCTCTCAACACTGATGCATTGAGGATTAAGTTTCTAAGACATAACATTTTGGGGACACTTAGCAAATTATAGGCAAAATGTTAAGATAATATTTACCTTTCAAGCTAATAAAATTCCCCTTTCTTCTTCCCATATTCACTTTCCTTCCTTCCTTCTTCAATTGTTCACTAGTAGACAAAAGTTTTCTTTAGGACTGGACTAGGTACTAGAAGTTTAAAAACAAGAAGTTGAAAATGTAATCCAGCACTGATACAAGATTGATAAAGGCTATTTTAGGATATAATGCTTACACCTGGGGTTTGTCTACATTCAGCCTACTTTGGTGTTTCAAATTAGCTGAATTCCTTCAAAAGATAGTTTGCTTTGCTTTTGTGGGTTGTCTACTTAGAGATAGACTGGGTACACCTCAGAGAAATAATTGGGCTTGAGAAGTACAGTGGGGGCAATGTGATCGATGCGCAATTTGGAGATTATGGTTTTAACTAGGTGGAGGTCATGCCCTCAGCTGCCAGACTGCTTACTCGCCTGTAATCCTGAAAACACTTAAGTCCGAACATATGCTAGTGGTTTTGCAATGTTATGTTGTTTAGCTTTTGGAAAATAACTGAACTAATTTTCTTGAATTGAAGACTAGCACTAAAATAGAGAGAAAATGTTAATGGTGTAGAAATCACAGAAAATTGCCTGAAACAAACTCGGGGAAAGCAAACTGCGCGAAGCTCCTGCTCAGTTGCCCAGAGCTCATGAAAATAATCGCTACCAAACTCATCCAGCAAAGCAAAATTTAACGTGTGGTTTGGGAGCTAACGAAGTGAGATGTATGTCGTTAAAACGCACACTTCTTCAGAAATCCATGTGCTTGGAAAGGCTAGGGGAAGGCACTGGTGCTCCTTTGCAGAAGTTTTATTAGAGGGCCCGAAGCTACTGGGGATTCGGGAAAAAGTTGGTGCTAGAAATCAAGTATAGGGCAGGTTTTCTGAGCCTTAACAATTAACCAAAATGGTAAATTTTTGTAATATCGGCATTTAAAACTTGTGTCATCTATTTATGAACTCCATGTGGTAATGAGCTTTTAAAAATGTTTATTCCTTTATTTTATTTTATTATTATTTTTTTGAGACAGAGTCTCACTTCGTTGCCTTTGGCTTTTGGGGGAGGGCTGGTGGTGCCGTGGTGTCAATTTACTGCAATCTTGCCTCAGCCTCCCAAGTAGCTCCCATCACAACACCTGGCTATTTTTAGAAACGAGGTCTCGCTGTAGCTCAGGCTGGTCCTGTGAGCTCAGGCAATCCACTCGCCTTGGCCTTTCAGAGTGCTACAGTGCCCAGCCTATGGTAATGATCTTATCTTAGCAATTTGTATTAGCTATCTTGCGCTGCATAATGCATTATCCCCAGATTTAGCATCTTAAAATACCAATCATTTATTACCTCACAGCTTCTGTGGGTTCAGAATCCAGGTACAGTTTATCTGGGTGCCTCTATCTCAAGATTTTTCATAGGCTGCAAAAAAAGTATCAGGCAGGGCTGTGCGTTTATCTGAAGTCCTGACTGGGGGATTAAACGGGCTTAGGGTCACCAGATGAGAGGGTCTTGGTGTGAGAAGAGGCTTGATACAGAGTCTGTGTTGGGGGACTGCGGAACTCTGGGAGGAGCTCTCCTGAGTAAACCTCAGGTCTGTATTTATTATCATAAAATGTGAAGGAGTAAACAAAAGCTGCTTGCCCAACACTAACCACCTAACCTCTGATCAGGGAGGACGTGGAGAAAGTCAGAATGTCTCCACCTTTGTGTTTGCAAAACTGCAGACCTTGAGCACAACCTCTGCCTCTAGCGTCAAGGCACCTTTGGCATCTAGAGAATCTTTACCATCATTGTTATTGCCACACCTCACATGTACATTCTCTCTTAGAGGCCAGTTTTCTGATCTCTGCCACGCACGCAACTCACATGCCGTTCTCGTGATTCTCCAGGTCTCTCAAGCAGGAAGCAAGTTTTATGCTAAAGATCAGGGATCCGTTTCCCCTGAGGGGACGGTCTACTTCCCAGCTCACTCTCAGGTTGTTAGTAGGCCTCCATTTCTCACTGGTTGTTCACAGGAGACATTAGTTCATCACCACAGGGCCTCTCAGGGCGGCTTACAACATGGCATCTACTTTCCTCAGAATGTAACAGAAAGTGAAGAGAGAGAGAAAGAGAGAAAAAAAAGGGAAGCTGTAGTCTGTTTGTAACCTAGTCCTAGAGGTGGCCTTTTGTTGTGGTTGGTATTCTATCTGCTGGCAGTGAGTGAGTCACTAAGTCCAGCCCATACTCAAGGGCAGAGTTGTATATCTCTATAGGGTACAGGTGATGTTTTGTGTGGGTATCCTACAACGTGAATCAGAATACCTGGGGTATCCATCACCTCAGGTGTTTATCATTTCTTTGTGTTAGGAGCATTCTAGTTCCACTCTTTCAGTTTTGTTAAGTATACCCTAATTTATTGTTGATTATAGTCACTTTATTGTTCATTCTAACTATTAACATCTAACTATAATTTTGTACCCATTAACTATCCTTGATTTATCCTCCTCTCCCCTCTACTCTTCTCAGTCTCTGGTAACCATCACTGTACTCTCTGTCTCCTCCAAGAGATCAATTGTGTTTTCTTTTCTTTTCTTTTCTTTTTTTTTTTTTTTTTGAGACAGAGTATCGCTCTGTTGACCAAAGTAGTGTGCAGTGGTGTCATAGTTCACAGCAACCTTAAACTCTTGCCTCAGCCTCCCAAGTAGCTGGGACTCCAGGCACTGTCACAACGCTTGGCTAGATGGGGATGAGTTGGAGGGGTGTCGATCTTGCTCAGGCTGGTCTTGAACTCCCCAGTGCAGGTGATCCACCTGCCTTGGCCCTCAAAATGCTAGGATTACAGGTGTGAGCCACTGCACCTGGCCTAGTTTTTCTATTTTGGGGGGTCTTGCTCTTGTTCAGGCTGGTGTTGAACTCCTAAGCTTAAGCAATCCACCCTTCTCAGCCTCCCAGAGTGTTAGGATTATAGGTGTGAGCCACTGCTCCTGGCCCATATTTTAGATTTTTTAAAGTGAATGAATTTATAAATCTTTTATTATCTGGTTTGGGGTTTGTGTCATATTTAGAAACTTTCTGAAGTAGTGATTTATCTTTGCATTCTTGGAATAGACAACATTTGTTCATAATGTGTTGTTCCTTTGATGTGCTACTGAATTCCCTTTGCTAATGTTATGTTCAGTACATTTATAAATATGCTTGTCCTGTGGTTTTCTTTTCCTGTGTTATCTTTACATTTTAGTATGAATGTTGTGTTTTATTTATTTATTTATTTATTCATTTAGAGACAGAGTCTCACTATGATAATTGGCTTGTTTAGATTTTCTTCTTTTCCTGGATTTGTTTTGGTAAATTTTATTCTTAGAAAATTATTCATTTTAGGCTCGATGCCTGTAGCTCAGCGGCTAGGGCGTCAGCCACATGCACTGGAGCTGGCGGGTTTGAACCTAGCCTGGGCCTACCAAACAACAATGACAACTACAACCAAGAAATAGCCAGGCGTTGTGGCAGGCACCTGTAGTCCCAGCTACTTGGGAGGCTGAGGCAAGAGAATCACTTATGCCTAAGAGTTGGAGGTTGCTGTGAGCTGTGACTTCACAGCACTCCACCCTGGGCTACATGTGAGACTCTGTCTCAAAAAGAAAAGAAAGGGAAAAAAAAAAAAAGAAAATTATTCATTTTAACATATACTTGATGTGAAAAAAATTTTAAGAGTATTTTAATTTCTTTAAAAATTTATTGTTATTTTCTTCTTATTACACTTACTATATTTATGCTTTGTTCATCTCCTTTTGTTTCTTGGTTAGATTGGTTGATGATCTGTGAGTGGTTATGCTTTATTATTATCATATCTTTCCAGAGCTCTCTTATCTTTGTTTTGTATTCTTGCTTAATAGTTGTAAATACTAGGGCCTGTAGGCTTATGCCTATAATCCTAGCACACTCTGGAAGGTGGGAGGATGACTCAAGCTCAGGAATTTGAGACCAACATGAGCAACAGCAAGATCCCGTCTACTAAAAACAGAAAACATTAGCTGTGTGTGGTGGCACACACCTGTAGTCTCAGCAACTCAGGAGACTGAGGCAGGAGGATCACTTCAGCCCAAGAGCTGAGGTTGCTGTGAGCTAGGCTGACACCATGACACTCTAGCTCAGGCAACAGAACAAGACTTTGTCTCAAAACAAAAAAGCTATAATTACTTCATTATGTTTGAAAATTATGATCAAAAGATTTGATCATAATTTTCTCTCTTCTTTTTTTGAGACAGAGTCTTACTTTGTCGCCCTTGGTAGAGTGCCTTGGCGTCACAGCTCACAGCACCCTCCAGGTCTTCGGCTTAGGCGATTCTCTTGCCTCAGCCTCCTGGGTAGCTGGGACTACAGGCACCCACCACAACACCCGGCTATTTTTTTGTTGCAGTTTGGCTGGGGCTGTGTTCGAACCCTCCAAACCTTCTGTACATGGGGCCGGTGTCCTACTCACTGAGCCACAGGCGCCACCCTGATCATAATTCTCATATGTTTTTTTGTTTGTTTTTTCAGTTTTTGGCCAGGGCTGAGTTTGAACCCTCTACCTCAGGCATATGAGGCCAGCGCCCTACTCCTTTGAGCCACAGGCGCTGCCCGATTCTCATATGCTTTATGGCAATATTTTCTGCAAGTGCTTCTCATTTGCTCAGTTTTTGCCATTCATTTTCTCATCATTTTTCTCTCAGGGGTCCTCAAACTTTTTTAAACAGGGGGCCAGTTCACTGTCCCTCAGACCGTTGGAGGGCTGGACTATAGTTTAAAAAAAAAACTATGAACAAATTCCTATGCACAATGCACATATCTTATTTTGAAGTAAAAAAACAAAACGAGAGCCAATACAATCACATCGCCTCATGTAGCCCGTGGGCCGCAGTTTGAGGACCCCTGCTTGAGGATATAATGTGATGTGAATGAATTCTGTGCTGGTTCCTTTTAGATTTTTTTTCTGTGAAGTGAGTTTTTCCAGGTTCAAGTTTTTTTGGAGATGTATGTAGGAAAGGCATCAAGGCCAAATTCCAGCTTTGAAAAAATTTTCCTTGGAAGCCAAATCTCGGTAGAGTGCTGTGGCGTCTTAGCTCACAGCAACCTCAAACTCCTGGGCTTAAGCAATTCTCTTGCCTCAGCCTCCCAAACAGCTGGGTCTATAGGCACCCACCACAACACCTGTCTGTTTTTAGAGACAAGGTCTCTCTTTGGCTGAGGCTGGTCTCAAATCTGTGAGTTCAGACAATCCACCCGCCTTGGCCTCTCAAGTGCTGGGATTATAGGCATAGCCACCGTGCCAGGCTGGAAGCCAAATCTTTCTTTCCCTCTCCTCCCACCTTTTCTCTCTTCCTTCCTTCCTTCCTTTTGTCTTTACCTCATATCAGTCCCACCAGCCCAGAGGCAGACTAATTCCTGAAAAATCTGTGTTATTTATGATTTAGGTTTCCTTTCTCTGCTTTTTTTTTAGAAAAAAAGAAGTATTCTTATTACTGGTCTATGTATATTATGGCTCTTGTTCTTGACAAGTCATTTCAGGTTTATACTTCTGTGTGCATCATGGTAATTAATTTTTTTTTTTTTTTTTGAAGAAAAGTTTTCTCTACGTTGCCCAGGATACAGTGCCATGGTGAGATCACAGCTCACTGTAACCTTGAACTTCTGGGCTCAGGTAATCCTCCTGCTTCAGTTTCCCAGGACTACAGAGGCATGCCACCACACCTGCACACCTGGCTAATTAAAAAAGAAAAGTTTTTTTTTTTTTTTTTTTTTGCAGACCTTGGATCTCTCAACATTGCCCAGTCTGGCTGGTCTTGAAGTCCTAGCCTTAAGCAATCCTCCTGCCTTTACCTCCCAAAGTGTTGAGATTATAGGTATGAGCTATGGCATCCAGATTGTGATAGTTAATTTTGTCCCTTGGCTGATCCATGGGATATCTAGATATTTGGTCAAGGATTATTTTAGGTATTTATGAGGGTGTTTTTGGATGAGATTAACATTTAGATAGCTAGACTATTGAATAAAGTAGACTTTCCCTCCCCAATGTAAGGGGGGTGACCTCAAGCAATTGGTTGAAAGTGTTAATAAAACCAAAAGGCTGACTGTTTCTAAATAAGAGAGAATTCTTCCTTCCTGATTGCCTTTGGACTTGAGCTGAAACATTAACTCTTTCTAGGTTTTACACCTGCAGATTTTGGATGGAAACTATACCATCAGTTCTCCTGGTTCTCAGGCCTTTGGACTCAGACTGAAACTAACCTGTCAGCTGTCCTGGGTCTAAAGCTTGCTCACTCATACTGCAAATTTTGGGACTTGCCTGCCTCCATAATTGTGTGAAATGCAATTCCTTAGAATAGATGTGTGTATATGTATGTATAGCATTTAAACAGAAGCAATTGATTATAATATATTAAAATCTATACTATATAAATTTATAGTATATTAATATATACAAATTATGTATGTATGTATGCATATATATATATATATATATATATATATTTCCCATTGCTTCTGCTTCTCTGAAGAACCATGACTAATACAGAATTCTTTACTTATAAGAAATGTACATTGCTGATTATTTCTAAGATTTTCAGCAACAGACATCCTTTTTGTGTTCCCTCCTGACGATCTCCCTTCTCTTCCCTTCTCTTGACCAGCTAATAGAGCGGAGGACTGTTCCCTTTTGACATTATTTTCTCTTCTCTGGCTTTTGGTTTCTCTTCCAATTATAGTGTGGCTTGGATATGAGTTGTGTCTAGTCTCAGCAAAAATGAATTATGAATTTCTTATTATCTTGGTGGCTTTTAAATGGTGGTTTTCTGTAAGGAGAAGAGGAATTGCCTTTTTTATTCGTTCTTTAAATCAGAAGGTTAGGTTAGATCCTGTTAAACCGAAGGTGTTATTAATCTGCTTATCGCCTTCTTGGGTCTGCTGGTTAGTGCTCTGCAGTAGAGGGAGGAAAATTGGAACTCTTGGAGCAATTTGGGAAGGAAGAAATGAGAAATAGGCTGGACATGAAAGGAGATGGCTTGAGGGCAAAGGAGCAAAACAATTGCTGAAAAATTACCAGTGCAATCGTTAGAGGAATTTTAAGCACAGCAGCATCCAGGGTGCTATTTGAGTTTGTGTTTATGCTATATAAGCCCTTCCTCAGACAACATTCCTCTCTCCATCCTCAGTAAATTTTTGCTAAAATAATGAAGGATTTGGCGAGCAAATACCTCCTGTCTCTCTCCCCCCCTCGCCCCACAACCTCCTTGTGTATTCTGAACTTAGAAAAAGGTTGAATTTTTGGGTGGCGCCTGTGGCTCAGTAAGTAGGATGCTGGCCCCATATACCGAGGGTGATGGGTTAGAACCCAGTCCCGGCTAAACTGCAACAAAAAATAGCTGGGCGTTGTGGTGGGCGCCTGTAGTCCCAGCTGCTCGAGAGGCTGAGGCAGGAGAATCTCCTAAGCCCAAGAGCTGGAGGTTGCTGTGAGTTGTGATGCCATGGCACTCTACGAGGTCGATAAAGTGAAACTCTGTCTCTAAAAAAAAAAAAAAAAAAAAAAAAAGGCTGAGTTTCATACCTAGTTTTTCTTGCTGCAAAACAGAAATAGATTGTGCAGAAACAAACATCAGAGCAGAGGTGACAGTGAACAAGGTTCCTCCTAGCAGATATTCAAAAAGATCGAAGAATGTCAGGAAGTTTCATAGAATGTGGAATAGTAGTTCTAGCTGACCGTATCTAGATGTGAAGGGTTTGAGGGACTTGAGTAGACATCCTGATACATTTTCTTCTAAACTAAGAATACGTATTTCTCTGACCATTCGTGTGTACTTTATGGTGTATACTCTTTTGAGAGAGATGATCATAACAAACTGTGGCACTATGTTGGAGGAAATTATAGAAGTAACCCAAGCTTAGGATAGAACCGTGGTTTCTATTCACATCCCTTTTACTCCCGTTAGTCAGCAAACCACTCACAGAAATGTGTTTGCCCTGTTTGTATAGGAGAGTATCCGCATATATAAAGGCACTGTACTTGGCTCCCTGTGTCTCAAAAAGCTTTTATAGAGCAAGAGAACATTTTAAAAACATGGTATTTGTGTGACTGAACAGGGCTCAGATCACATAGACAACCTCTCTTTCCCCTCCTATCCTCCTATCATTCAATCATCAATGATAATATTTTTGGAAACTGTTTAATAATGAGAAAAATGTTTATCAGTTATTGGGGATAAAAGCAAGATAAAAACCTGCACAGTTATTATCCATTATCTGTGTAAAAAAAGTATTAGAGTGGAAAAATAGACAAAGAAAATATCTTTTGGTGATGGGGTGCTAGATGATTTCTTTCTTAAAAATTTCTGTGTATTTTAAATTTGAACAAGTACTTCCAAAACTTGATTTATATTTTTTCTTAAATGCAATGACTATGGTGTGACATGCATAAATTGTGAGAGCTGGCCTGTTAGAAACATAATAGTCTTCCTCTCTTGATCTCTACACTAGATGAGTTTTTTTTTTTACCTGTTATAGTTTCCCTTTGATACATTTGTACTTGTGAGACATAATTTGCATAGTATACCTATTAATTTAATTAACTGGGAAAAATCTAGTTAAATATTTATAGAATTTAAAATTCAAATGTATCCTTTTTCTCTGTAGGTTTACAAAAATGTATTTTCCTCTTAATCAAAGAATCAAGATTAATAGTTTTTTTACATCCTACACTCCTCCCTCCCTCCCCAGCTAGTTTATTGGTGAAAAACAGCGTCTATCTTAGAGGGTAAAATTACATTATGTAACAGTGGTACCCAGACATTTAAAGGAATAAAATTATAATTACTCAGGATAAATATTAGGTGAGATATTAATGTTTGAGCCTATCCAATGACTAAGCCATGCTTATTTAGTGGAAAATAACAAACTCACCAAGGCAAGATTAAGCAAGGAGGCCAGGTGTAGTGTCTCACATCTGTGATCCCAGCACTCTGGGAGATCTAGGCAGGTGGATTGCTTGAGCTTGGGAGTTCCAGACCAGCCTGAGCAAGAGCAAGACCCCTTCTCTACTAAAAATAGAAAAACTAGCCAGATGTGGTGGACGCCTGTAGTCCCAGTACTAGGGAAGCTGAGGCAAGAGGATCTCTTGAGCCCAAGAGTTTGGGGTTGCTGTGAGTTGATACCATTACACTCTCTTTACAAGGGCAACAGAGTGGGACTCTATCTAAAAAATAATAAAGAAGGATTTAGCAAGGAGGAGAAATTTATTATAAGGATAAAGATGTATCTCTTAAAACTCATGGGCAAGTATATAATTCAAGACATTCTCTAATCTTGAACCAAGTATTATAAAACCATTAGGATTCCAGTTTGCTCCTTAGAACAAATGCTTTTTCCACATCTATTGAGGGGATCAGATGGTCTTTGTTTTTGCTTCTACTCATACAATGTATTACATTTATGGATGTGCATATGTTAACCAGCCTTGCATCCCTTGGATAAAGCCTACTATTAGCTAAGATTTTGTTGAGTATTGTTACATAGATATTCATTAGTGAAATTAGTCTGTAGTTCTCCTTTTTAGTTGGGTCCTTTCCTTGTTTTGGAATTATGGTGAATTTCCTTCTCAAAGTTTTAAAATAGATTCTGCAGTATAGGTACAAGCTCATCTTTGAAGGTGTGATAGAATTCTGATGTGAACCCATCTAGTCCAGGGCTTTTTTTTTTTTTTTTTTGACTGAAGCTTTTTTATTGTTTCTGCAGTCTCAGTGCTTGAGATCTATTTCTTCCTGGTTAGTTTGAGGAAGATGATATAATTCCAGGTATTGGTCCATTTCCTCCACATTGTCAAATTTCTGGGCATAGAGTTTTTTGTAGTAGTCAGAGATAATCTCTTGTATCTCTGTGATATCAGTTGTTATTTTCCCCTTTTCATTTCTGATTGAGGTTATTAAAGATTTTACTTTTCTATTTCTGGTCAATCTGACCAATGATATATTGATTTTATTTATCTTTTTGAAGAACCAACTTTTTGTTTCTTTAATCTTCTGAATAATTCTTTCATTTTCAATTTCATTTAATTCTGGTTATTTATGTTTTAATTGTGGTTATTTATGTTTTTTCTCCTAGGTTTGGGATTGGATTGCTCTATTTTTTCCATTTCTTTTATTTTTTCCTTTTTTTTTTTTTTTTACATAGAATCTCACTTTGTCACCCGTAGTAGAGTGCCATGGCTTCATAGCTCACAGTGGTAGCTATGATTTAATTGTGGTTATTTATGTTTTTTTCTCCTAGGTTTGGGATTGGATTGCTCTATTTTTTCCATTTCTTTTCTTTTTTCCTTTTTTTTTTTTTTTTTTTTTTTTTTACATAGAATCTCACTTTGTCACCCGTAGTAGAGTGCCATGGCTTCATAGCTTACAGTGACCTCAAACTGTTGGGCTCACACAATTCTCTTGCCTCAGCCTCCTGAGTAGTTGGGACTACAGGAACCTGCCACAATGCCTCGCTTTTTTTTGGAGATGGGGTCTCTATATTGCTCAGGCTGGTCTCCAACTCCTGAGCTCAGGCAATCCACCTGCCTTGGCCTCTCAGAGTGCTGGGATTATGGGTGTGAACCACTATGCCCAGCCCTTTTCCATTTCTTTAAGATGGTTCATTAGATTGTTGATGTGCTCTCTTTCTGTTTTGCAGATGTAGGCATGTAATGCAATAAATTTTCTTCCTAGAACTGCACTTGCAGTGTCTCACAGGTTTTGGTAGCTTGTGTCTTCATTGTTATGCTCAAGGAAGTTAAGGATTTTCTTTTTCATCTTTCTTGACACAAGCGTCATTCAACTTAAGGTTGTTGTATTTCTGTGCCTCTGTGTGAGGATGACAATTTTTGTTGTTGTCGAGTTCCACCTTTATTACTTTATGGTCTGAAAAGACAGAAGTTAAATTTCAATTCTTTTGATTTTTTTGAAGTTTTATTTGTATCCTAGGATGTGATCTATTTTGGAGAATGTTCCATAGGCTAATGAAAAGAACATATATTCTTTAGCTTTGGGATTGGAGTGTTCTGTATATGTCTATCAAGCACAATTGTTCTAGGGTCAGATTTAAGTCCCTTGTATCTTTATTTAGTTTCTGTTTAGAGGATCTGGTCAGCTCTGGAACAGGAGTGTTCTGCTATTATGGTGTTATGGGATATCATATTGCTCAGACTAATTAAGATATGTTTGAAAAATTTGGGAGCATTTAAATTGGATGCATAAATATTTAGAATTGAAATGTCTTCTTGTTGTATTTTGTTCCCTTGACCAATACGAAGTGTCCATCTTTGTCTTTTTTGACTTTAGTTGCTTTAAATCCACTTGTATCTGAAAATAAGATTGCAACCCCTCTTTTCTTCTGATTTCTATTTGCCTAAAAAATTGTCTTCCATCCCTTAATGCTGAGTTTTACTTTGTCCTTTGAGGCTAGGGGTGTTTCCGGTAGGCAGAAAATAAATGGCTTGTGCTTTTTTTAAAATCCAGTCAGCCAGCCTATGCTTCTTTAGTGGGGAATTCAAGCCGTTAAAATTTGAGACAGAGTCTCACTTTGTTACCCTTGGTAGAGTGCTGTGGTGTCATAGTTCATAGCAACCTCAAATTCCTGCGCTCAAGTGATTTTCTTGCCTTAGCCTCCTGAGTAGCTAGAACTATAGGCACCCACCACAACATGGCTATTTTCAAGTCATTAACATTTATTGAGAGAATTGATAAGTGTGGTAGAGATTTCTTCATCTTAGTTATTGAAAATTCATTGCTTAGTTTTATCTTTTGCATCATTGTAGAAGCTGGGTTTTGTCCTTTAGTTTCTGGTTGTTTAGTTTGCTGGTGGTCCATTGTGGTGGTCAATATGTAGACTAGGTTGAAGTATTTCCTGTAGGGCTGGTCTTGTTGTGGCAAACTTCCTCAATGTTTGCATATCAGGAAATGATTTGATTTTTCTACTATTTTAAAGCTTAGCTTATCAGGATTCTGGACTGGAAAGTATTTTGTTTAAGCAGGTTAAAGGTAGATGACCATTCTCTTCTGGCTTGATAAGTGTCATTTGAGAAGTCCATGATCACCCAGATGGATTTGCCCCTATAGGTCAATTGGTGCTTACTCTTGACTGCTTGCAAAATCTTGTTTTTCATCTTGACTTTGGACAGGTTCATAACAATGTGTCTTGGAGAAGCTCTGTTTGAGTTGAGATGACCTAGAGTTTGATATCCCTGTAAAAGGTGTGTGTCAGAATCTTTGGTGATACTTGACAAATCTTCATTTATGATATCCTCTGTAAGGTTTCCATTCCCCTGGGTGTTTTTCTTCCCCTTCTGAGATACCTATAACTTGTATGTTTGAATGCTTCATTAAGTTCCATAATTCTCTCAGTGAACATTCTGCTTTCTCTCTCTCTTTTTCCATCTCCATAACTTCCTATGTTAGCTCAAGAGCTTTGACCTCTACCTCTGAGAGTCTTCCTTCTGGATGGCTTAATCTAGGTGTCCTGAAACATTTTAAACAGGGGGCCAATTCACTGTCCCTCAGACCATTGGAAGGCTGGACTATAGTTTTAAAAAAAGACTATGAACTAATTTCTATGCACGCCGCACATATCTTACTGTATATACTCGAGTATAAGCTGAGTTTTTTTGGCACAAAATTTGTGCCGAAAAACCTGAACTCGGCTTATACTCGGGTCATACAGGTTATTTGATTTGGTGCACTTTGTATGAGACCGACAGCAGTGATGATGATATCTCTGAACTCAGTGATGATGACAATGTCTATGCTGATACCCTCACATCAGATATAGCTGAAGCTCTGTTTGGACATACAGATGATGAGGAGGAGGAATCCAGTTTTG
>CAUYPK010005393.1:0-12841 GCA_963574355.1 Loris lydekkerianus | reverse complement strand
GACTCAGCAAGGCCCGGCCTGAAACTGCCTCTACCTAGATACAGCCAACGTGGTACCATGCCACTGGCCCGACCCTGTCACACACCTCATCCCCTGCCTTCTTTCCCTGCCCCTTCCCCACGCTCTATATAAGCAGCTGCTTGACGCAATAAAGTTGAGTTCCTGCTTAAAAAAAAAAAAAAAGTTAAAAAAAAGACAAAGATATAATTACCACTCATATTCCCAACACCCAGAATTAACTATTAACACTTTGCAATATTTGCTCCCAGCTTTTTGCCTATGATTAGTATATTTGAAGATTATACAAGCCATATGAAGCCATTATCCTTTTAAAGATATGAACTTCCAGATAAAGCTAAATTCTCTTGACCTTCAATTCTTCCAGATATCCTTCCACCTCCCCAAAAGAGACTTTCCCACAGGCTGTCTTATCTCCGGATCTTAGGCAATATATTACAGACCTGTCTACAGAAAGTATTTTGTGCCTACAAAAATTTACATAAAATGATATGATGGAATAGTCCTCATCTCCAACTTCATTTTTAATTACAATTACATTTTTGAGATTTATCCATTTACTACGTACAGATCTTGGTCATGGCTCCCTTTTTGGGATGAACAACTCCCATCACTCATTCATCCCTAGACCTCAAGAGGCATCTGCTTCTCTTCCCCAGCCTGAGCTGCCTTTAGTGTAGTCCTTAAGCACCATGTGCTGCTGGGGGCAGGAAGTCGTGGTCTCTGAGAGCCTTGGCAAGTGTTATTGTTAGTCCTACCGTGTAGGTTCAGAGAATGAGCCTCCAAGAAGTTTAAGTAACTTGTGCACAGTCACATGGCTAACACATGGGAGACAGTTTCTAGCCCTTGCCAAAACACTACACAGCAGAGGTGATAATTCTCATTCTGAAGAATCAGAGGTGCAGAGAGGTTAAAGAAGACCTCTCATCCAAGCCAGCATTCCTACTTGCTTTCTCGGAGTTCTCACGCCCCCACTCCACCCCACCCCCGCCCGAGTCTCGTACAGACTCAACCCAGGGCTTGTGCTGACAAGATCAGAGCACCTGTCCAGTAGGGTCTGTCAGGGATGTAACTTCTTTCCTTTCTGTGTCTCTGTTCACGTGCCTTATTCCCTTTGCCTTGAATCTCATTTCCTCTCCACCTGTGAGTTCCAGCTTCCAAACATCCTTTTTTTTTTTTTTTTTTTTTAATGACATTTTAGAGGCTGTGCAATCCAGAGCCTTTGTCAGCCTCTACCTAGGCAGGGCCCTCTTTCTGCCATTCCACGGATAGCCTGCAAAACCCATGTGATTCCAGGGCTGGCCTTGTCCCCTCTGACCCATCTCAGGCCCAGAAGCGGCACACCCCAACCAAGCACATTAGAGGACCTTATGCCCTAACCATGCTGGATGGCTCCAAGATAGACGCTTGATCCAAATCAGGCTAATTGGAGTCTCTCTCAAACTTTTCCTCTCTTTGGGATAACAAGCTGTAAGAATAATGTAAGCGGGGCAACTAGTCACCATTCATCACAGGGAAAGAACATGCTTGGAATAATCTAGAAGCAAACAGATGAGAGATGACAAGAGGGACAGAACTCTGATGACATTATTTGAATCCCTGGAACCAGCCATCCCTGTTCACCCCTCAGGAATTCCCAGTCACACACTGAAAAATGTTCCCTTTTTAAAAGTTGTGTTTTATGATATAGAGTCTTAATAGTTCATACCTTAATGTATAAAATAGATGCTTTATACATTCAATTTTTATAACACAACTTTATAAAATCAAAATAACAAAGCTTTCCAGTAATCACATAAAAAATGAAAAGCAGGAGTTATGAGTAAACCTTGTAATATCAGCATCAGTAATCAATTCATTTCTGTATTTTTGGTTTTCAATAGCAAGAGACTTCTAATTTAAATGGGTAAGCAGTTCCAGAGGGTAGCACTTTTAAGAAACATCCACAAATACCTCAAGATATCCTCCTATCTAACGGATTTCAAGAGGTTCAAAGAGAACCAGGTCGGTTTTATGTCTGATATGAGCCATCACACGCAAAATACAAATTGTTTCCTGAACCAAAGCAAAACAGCTCATCAGAGCTGAATGTTAAATTTTCAGGAATTTGGCAAGCCAGTTCTTAAACTATTATAGCTTGAAACCTGCCATGGTGAGCCTATTTACACCATGGAAATAGGCAAACATCAGGCAAAAAAACAGGATCAGGAATTTTCCCTAGAGAGTTGGTTGCTAAATGTCCCATGGCATAAAACTGTCTCCTGCTCTTTTTCCATATTTATTGCAACATTATATACATGTAATAAAGTGTGCAATTCTTAAGTGTTCTTTTGATAGGTATTTGTGCACTCAAATAACTACCACTGTAATCATTCTGATCAAGAAATAGGACATTTACAACAACCAGAACACTCCCACATCCCCCAGTCACACTGTCTCTCTCACACGCACACACAGTCACTACCATGCTGGCTTCCTTTGTTACGGATTAGTTTCTCCTGTTTCTAAACATCTTACAGGCTGACACGTGGTGCCTTCTCTTTTGTGTCTGGCTTTTTTCAGTCTTCCCTGTGTCTGTGAGATTTGTCTATGACATTGACCATAACAGTAGTTTATTTCTGTGGCTATTCCTGGGCATGAATATTCCCCTGTGCATTGATCCATTCTACTCTTGATGGATGTATTAAGTTGCTTCCAGTTTTAGATAAAGCCAGAGTGAACATGACTGGACATCGTCGGGGGGCGAGGGGCACTATCAGCACTTCTGTCTCTTCTGCATATACCTAGGAGCCTAACTGCTGGTTCACAGGGGCTATGCTTGCTCAGCTAGAGTCAACACCACCCAGCAGTTCACCCCAGGGATGATTCAAGGAGAGCCTCCCTCCAGTGATGCCCGGGAGCTCTCCTGCCCCCGGTCCCCATCACCACTGAGTTTCAACAGTCTTTTCTTTCAGCCATCTGGGGAGTGTACAGTGGTGCCTTATTATTGCATTCCCTGGTGAGTAATGACGTGAGCATCTCTTCATATGTTTACTTGCCACGCGAATATCCTTTGTTCATGAAGTGCCTGCTCAAGTATTTTGCCTATTTTTATTGGGTTGTCTTTTCCTTGCTGGCCTGTTACACACTGTCGGCCCCAAGCCCTTTGTCAGATGTATGCGTTGCCAATATCCTCTCTAATCTTTGGTTTTCCATTTCAATCCCTTAATATTGTATTTTGATGAGCAGAAGTTCCTAATTTTAATGAAGTGAAATTTGGCACACTTTTTCTTCTGGGGATAGCGTGGACAAGCGTATGTAGCTTGTTTAAGGTATCCTTGCCTAACCTATGGTTATGAAGGCATTCTCCTCTGTTTTTCTTTAGGTAACATATGGTTTTATTGTTCCAACTGCCTCCATGTTTTGTAAAATATAAACACTTAAACTTAAACACTTAAAATATAAACACATAAACACTTAAAGTTCACAAGTTCTAAAACCATCATAAGATAGCATATTAAGTCTGTATTATGGGGATAGGTGCCAGGCAGATGCACTTGAACTTGCCTCGCCACTAATTGGGTGAGCCTTGGGCTCTATGATTACATGTATGTTCCTGAATTGGGAAAAAGGACGGTGTAGGGCCGCAGTCTTCCTCACAGGACACATTTATTGGAAGTTCACAATTCGCACATGGATGACCCTGGAAGTGTTATTCAAAGGTCAGGCCAGGAGACTGAGCTGGTAGCCTCAGCTGGTTAGAACTGATCTATCACACATTTGAATGGGCATATGCTTTTAAAAAAAAAAAATTATGGGCCTAAAACATCTGCCACAAATATAGTCTAAAGATAAAATTTAAGACAAGCCTTTGGTAATTCTGGCATGAGTATCACTGCCCTGATATTTGAGTTATATTAGAAATTTCAGAAGAAATTTGCTGCTGTCTGCCGTCCATCTCTAGACGCTCCCCAAACCCCTCAATCAGCCTAGAAACCATATCGGTGGGAAGGCAGATGACGCCACTCCCATGACCAGTGGACATCGTGCCTGGCTTCAAATGACAAAGAGATCTGTCCTCCTTCGTTGTGGTGATCTAGAGAAATTTAGAACATTCTATAAAACATGCAGCAGCGATCAATACAGACCCACAGCGGCACTCTGCACAAGCCTTTAAATATTCATGTCACTGCTTTGCTTTAGTTACTCACGGAATTATGTTGTATGTGATCCCCACACATTCAACAAAACGTTGATTAAATATCCACTACTCTGTTGAGTGTTCCGAGTTAGGAAATCACATTCTCCGACTCAGCAAACAGGTAGCAAGCTAACCAACACCAGGCAGGACAGGATGACGGGACACTGGAGGGGAACAGACGTACTTCTCATCAGAAACACCTGTACCGGGGAGCGCGGAGCGGCCCGTGGAGAGGGAATGAAAAGAAGCACAGACCTACTGTGTGCCGTGTTGTTTACTACATCTAATGAGAAGGGCATTGCACTCGTGGGGAAACTCAAGTTTTGGAGAGTTTGCATAACTTGTGCAAGATCACACCCAGCTTCTGTGTGTATGGAGGGAGGAGATTGGTACTGGGATTTGAACCTAAATCTCTTTTGCTCTTGAGTCTTCCCCTTCTGAATCCACGCTGGCTGCTGTCTGGCAGCAGGGAGTGGTGTCATGGGAAAGCGTGTTATATGCCAGGTGTCTCTGAGTGGATTGATGTGGATTTAAGGCTGAACAGATCTGAGGAGCTTTGCTTGGTTTGTAGGGATCCATAGATTTCTCACTTGCTGAATTGTACAGTCAAGGTTAGTGTTTTTGCTGATAAATGCATGTGGACAGGCTTTTTAATTTTCTTTTCATTCCTGGAGATATTATTTAGTACATTTCTTTGATGGTTGCCGATGCACAAATCAGTTTTAATATCAATAATGTACCATTTGGAAAACATTCAATTTCTGGGCCTGCCAAAGAAAAAAATCCCTCCATGTCAGGATTTATTGAATTCCATGCTAGGAGGCTGAGGGAGAGTGGAGTTCCTTAAGCAGAAGAGTAAACAGATGGTCTTTGGAAAGTGCTCGTGTTCTTAAGCACTGAATTAGTTTTGGACAGAATGGAGTCGCATATGCCAGCGCCGTTGGCCAGCGGAGCAGTAGCAGGGAGACATCAAAACTATGGTGACATTCCTCAAACCTTTGGGCTTAATTTGGGCCTCGGTGATCTGGTAGGAACAGTTACAAATTGCCAGGTGCCCTTTGTCTGGATAATTTAGGGTAAGAGATGTGATTGGCAGATAGTAGGGGAAACCCGAATGGGGCACAGAAAAGTTTAAAGCGTTTCATGTTCAACAGCCTTCAGGACCACCTCCCCTGCGACAGGAATAAATAAAGCTGTGACTGACACCTGACACCTTTGGGCCTTATCCTGCACAATAGTGACCCCCTGCTGTGATTTGACAGTGTCCCCCAAAGCTCATGTGTTGGAGACGTCCCCAGTGAAACAGTGTTGGGAGATGGGGCCTACTGAGAGGTGTTGAGGTCATGATGGCTCCACCCTTGTATACGGATGAATGTCCCTGGCAGGGGAGTGAGTCTGTTACAAAAGCAAGCCCAGCCCCCTCCTGCCTTCTCATCTTCCTCCATGTGGCATGAAGACCCTCAAAGATGCTGGCACCTTTCACTAGACTTCTCATCCCCAGAACTGTGAGAAATAGATCTCTCTTCTGTATAACACATTCTGTCTCTGGCATTTTCTATAGCAGCACAAAAGAGACTAAGACACCCCTGAGGTAGGTGTGTCACAGATAGGGTCCAGGTGCCACTCTGCGAATTAACCCCTCCCCCATCGGGTTCCTTCACTCTCCTCCTCTTTGAGGGTCCTTTCTCATTATCTGGCATGACCCCCTGACCCACCACGTCAGTGTGCCATTCTCACTGGATCCTGGGGCCACCCGCAGTCTCTTGTCCCTCTCACCTGGTGCTTCCTTCTCTTCTCTGCAAGTCCCCATCTGACCTATGACCTGGCTTCATTTTAGGGTTCTGGTAAAGCCACTTCTTCAAAAAACACTGAAATCCCTGTCACCAGCACAGAGCCTGACGCACTCAGGTGCTCAGGAACCCTGAGCTGATTGAAGACCTGCCGTGGTCTGTCCGTGGCCCCTCCTTCTGCACTTGCTCCCCCACGCTGAGTGCCACGGGCCACCTGCCCGCAGGGACTCCTCCCTCCCCGGCTCTGAGCGTTCTCCCTCTGCTTCTTGGGTTGTTCCTCCCCCTCCATCCCGACTCCCCAACACTTCCAGGCCCTGGTCACTTCTCTTCCCTGATGCTCTCTTGATAGAAGCCATCATCTCCAGGCTGGAGATTCCCAAATATGTCTCCTCCCCTTTTTAAACTTCTCTTTTGAGGTGAAACTCACATAATGTCAGAGGAACAATTTTAAAGTGCACAATTCAATGACTTTTAGTACATTCCCCACTTTGTGCATTTATAACCTCTACTGAGTTCCAGAACATTTCTTCACCCCCAAAGGAGACCCTATACCCATTAAGCCAGCGGTTCCCAACCTTTCTGGTCCCAGAGACTTGTTTCATGGAAAACCATTTTCCAACCACCGGAGATGGGGTGATTTCAGGATGATTCAAGAGCATAACATTTACTGTGCACTTTGTTTCTGGTATTATCACCCTGTAACCTAGAGTGAAGCAATTACACAGTTCAGCGCAACGCAGACTCGGTGGGCGCCCTGCGCTTGCATCCCTGCAACTAGATGGTCTCAGCACCAGCATCACGACCGCAGCTCCACCTCTGATCATCAGGCGTTAGATGCTCGTGAGGAGCAGGCAGCCAAGACCCCCTGAATGCACAGTTTACAGCAGGGTTCACGCTTCCATGAGACCATCCAGGAGGCTGAGCTCTGGCAGCGGTGCAAGAGCCAAGGGGAGCGGCCATAAATACAGACGTTTCACTGGCTCACCTGCCACTCACCCCTGCTGCGCAGCCCGGTTCCTAGCAGGCCACAGTCTGGTACTGGTCCAAGGCCCAGTGCTCGGGGACCAAGGCCTTAGGCAGTCACTCCACTCCCTCTTCCAGCCCCTGGAACCCATTACCCTCCTTCCTGTCTCCCTGATTTACCTACTCTGGACACTTCACGTAAATGGAGTCGTACAATACACAGTCGTGGCATCCGGCTTCTTTCTCTCAGCTTGACATCCTCAAGGCTCGTCTGTGTGGCAGGACTTCACTCCTTCCTACAGCTGGGGGAGGTTCCATCGTGTGACAGAGCACGACTGTTCATCCATTTGTCAGGTGATGAGCATTTGGGCAGTTTCCACCCTCCGGCTACTCTATAGACAGCGCTACTGTGAGCATGGGTGTACAAGTTTGTTTCGAGACAGGGTCTCACTCTATCGCCCCAAGCTAGAGTGCCATGGCATCATAGCTCACAGCAACCTCCAACTCTTGGGCTTAAGAGATCCTCTTGCCTCAGCCTCCCTAGTAGCTGGGGCTACAGGCACCTGCCACCACAACCAGCTAGTTTTTCTATTTTTAGTAGATATAGGATCTTGCTCTTGCTCAGACTAGTCTTGAACTCCTGAGTTCAAGCAATCCACCTGCCTCAGCCTCCCAAAGTGCTAGGATTACAAGATTGAGCCCCTACACCCAGCTGCTGTATAACTTTTTGTTCAAACACCTCTTTCGGTCCTTTGGGGTATATATTAATATCTAACAGTGGAATTGCAGGATCATATGCCAATTCTACGC
This sequence comes from Loris lydekkerianus, assembly GCA_963574355.1. Taxonomy (NCBI): domain Eukaryota; kingdom Metazoa; phylum Chordata; class Mammalia; order Primates; family Lorisidae; genus Loris; species Loris lydekkerianus. Next base: position 5,080 of record CAUYPK010005393.1, on the reverse strand, counting down.
TTAACCTTTTGAGCAACTTCCCAAACCCGCTTTTACAGCCCTAATCTGGCCACCTGGGTCCCTGCTGGTAGAAGCAGTGTGCCCCTGTGCTCCTGGGAGCTGCCCACACTTACTTCCACCCACAAGCCCAGAGTTGGCCTGGCACCCCTGCCCCTGCCCTGATGGTGGCCCCGTTGCTACAGGGCCCCCATCCCTCCAAGTTCCCAGGCTAAACCCCTTGCCAGGGTTTCATGCTGCTCCATTTTCATGGTCATTCCAGGTTTTTCTCCTACAACACTCTCCCAGTCCCAGTTCTCGGGTGTGTCAAATCCACTTCCATGTTCCATCACTCACTCATGTGCTCAGTCTCTACCCACCGGCTGCACCTGCACTGAGAGCTACAGAACAGTCGTAAGGAGCCCTCAGAGCTTGAATACAACAGTGACTAAATGCTCACAAACTCACAGGTGACACAGGTCAGCCTCTAGAACCGCAGAGGCTGGGATGACCCAATAATGTGTCATGACGGAAGGAGCATTTGAGCAGCACCTTAAAGGAGGCAGGAGGAGGGCCAGGGAGAGACAGAGAGGAGGGTGTGAGCCCCACGCTTCCGAGCAGCAGCGTGTGCTCCATTAGAAGGGTCCCCTGACCCAGGAGGTGCATGTCAGGGTCAGAAAATGGGGGAGACCGGAGGAGAGGTGGAAAGCAGCAGGGAGCCAGGGAAGGTGTTGGGAGGGAAAATGGCGTCGCCGTGGCAATGTTCCCTGATTAACAATGGTGTGGGACCACATATGGGACCAAGTTAGCTGGGGGAGCCACTTAGTAGGCCAGCACTTCCCATCAAGCGTTAGGCGGAAAAGAGTGCTGAATTTTTTTAAAGCCTGAAACAATACAGCCAAATGTTAAGACTGAGCACAGCAGGTGAGAGGCAGCAGAGGACTCCCATACTTTCTCCTGTACTTTTCTGAGCACTTAAAATACATCACCAGGATAATTTCTTTTCTTTCTTCTTTTTTTTTTTTTATGAGACAGAGTCTCACTATGTCACCCTCCATAGAGTGCTGTGACGTCACAGCTCATAGCAACCTCAGAGTCTTGGACTTAAGTGATTCTCTTGCCTCAGCCTCCCAAGTATCTGGGACTATAGGTGCCTGCCACAACACCCGGCTATTTTTTGTTGCAACTAGTTGTCATCATTGCTGTTTAGCAGGCCCAGGCTGGGTTCCAACCCGGCACCCTTGGTGTATGTGGCTGGTGCCGTAACCACTGTGCTACAGGTGCCAAACCAGGAATAATTTCTTAAAGAAACCAAAACATAACTCCAAGAAAGAGTGCTTATGTAAGTCTGGGACACACTGGTGTGAGCAAAGGTAAATCAAGTTCTTTACAACCAACCTGGTCAGAACCCCTGACATGTGCTATGAATTTCCAAAAGATGAATGCCTGAGGCAGGGATCCTCTCACTCACTTGACCACAGAAACCTGCACCCAGATCCTAACACACGTTGCTCGGATGTGCACTACAAGGGCCGGCCAGTAAATAGGATTGCATTCCTGCCGGTGAGAACACTGGGGCCGCTTCATCTGTCCTTTTGGAAAGACGTGGGTAAAGAAAGGTCATGGATGAGAAGTCATCAGAAAGGAAGCCAACTCAGGGCTTCACACATAGCTCTGGGATGATACCCAGAGACACTGAGATTTTAAGGCACATTCTTGACCTCAAGGATCTTAGAGTCCACTCCAGGGAGAGAGAGCTATTAACAACTCATGCAAACCCAGTGTTTGTTGGGACCAGTAGAGACCATGGCTAACTTGAGACTAGGCTCATTAATTATTTGCTACCCGCATTCAAAGCAACCCATATTAGATATTTGTTTAAGTTAGAAGAGTAGAAAGAATTCTCTTTTTTTTTATTCGTAAGAATAGCATAGCTTTTCTTTATATTTGAAATAAGCAACTTATCGCACATACAAACAGAACATTACAGCTTTTTTGGCACAGTCTTTACTTCAACAAATTTTTGACACCCCAAACTGGAAAGCATCAGCCCCTCAACTGTGCTAAAGGCACAGCAACAAAGCTTTGTGTCTTACGGTGCCGTGGTACAAATTGTCATATCTGCTTTGTTCCGTGACAAGTATTTTTGGGGGGGTGGAGTCATATTAGATTGTAAAAAAATATAGATAATGAAAGAAGTTCTTCATTGACAGTATTTTGATTTCAGAAGTTTGATGTCCCGAGACGCCAGCTGCAGTAACCAGCAGGTCTCAGGGTGTGGCTTGTGGTTGCCTGTGGCTGGTGCAGAATCCCCCACTAGCTTGGCACAACCAAGGAATTTCCACCTCACGGGCTTTCTCCTCTAGTGGAAATGGGCCTAAGCTGCATGTCACCTTCCAGGTAGGGAGTCATATATGGACACCTGCCTTCACTAGCTCCTATCTGCCATGGATGCCAATGACATTTGCAGAGACAAAGAGTGGCCTCCCCACACCTAACCCCTGCTCCTGGCACTATAATCAAACTTTTAGCTGGAAGCAAAGCCTATATTGTCCAGACTCTCTGCAGCTGCTGAGGCTGTTTTGTTAGGTTCTAGCACAGCAATTCTCAGCCTGTGTGTCACGAACCCTTTGTAACAATGAAAATACATGGAGACATCAGGAAGGTTGAGAACCACTGGCTAGCAGATGGTATGTGAGAAGTGAGGTCATGTCCTTACATGAAGGGGCAGATCCTCCCCTACCCCTTCCCCCTCTTGCTGGCCAGAGTGAAGATTTGTGTCCTGCCCCATGCACACCAGGGAAACACGCTAGGGATTGTCAAGCCACAAGCGAGAAGGAGCTTGTGTCCTGATGACCTTCACATGGTGAGAAACAGACACCTGCTCGGTTGAGCCATGGTATTAAGTCTCTGTCACACACACCTGAAACCATATCCTAATACTGGTCCCTTAGAAGCTGCCTTGCTGGACACCCTGCCCCCCCCCCCACATACACACACACACACACACACACACACACACACACACACACACACTCTTAACCAGGGCAGAGAGGAGGCATTAATGAGGGGGTGGGCAGTTCCCCTTGGGTGTTAGGAAGTCTCTTCAGAGAAGGTGACATTTGAACTGGGTCTTGGAGGACGCAGAACTCAGATGACCCAAATAAGAGAGAGGAAGAAATTGGGAGACTCAGGAAGGAGAAGAGGAAATTCGTTCATCAATTTCTTTCAACAGTTCTTGTATCCACACGTGTGCACTCAGACGCGCACACACGCACATACACACACCATTCCCCAGAGGAGGCAGGAAGAGGTGGTGGAGGATTATGAGAAGCAAGAGAAAGCACACCTGGTCAGGTTAAACAAGGGTGAGAGAAGCAAAGGGGAGGGTGCTGTCAGCTAGGAGGCTGACGCTGCAAGAAAGAAAACCCACACAAACTGGCTTCCACGCAAGGAAGTCACCAGCCCACAGAACGCCAAACCTGGGGAGGTCTGGGTGTGTCACGGGCGGATGACCTAGCAGCCCAATGATTCATCACAATCCAGTGTCTTCTCATTGTCCATTTCTACCATCCTTAGCCCCATCCCACAGCTGATTCGCCAAGGTTCTAGGACAGCTGACCATGGCATTCAGAGCAACAGACTTCACCTGCATTCAGAGGGAGAAGGAAAGCTTCGCTATCTCAGCAGTGAGCGAGAACTCTCTGAGAAGCTGCCAGTGGAAACCTCCAATCCCATTAGCTAGAATCAGCTCCTCAGTCATTGGCAAAAGGAAGGCTTACCCTTCGCCCTATCTCTCCCACCCTCAGTCAGAGTCAGGTCCCTCTTTTCCTTGCTCCCCATGGTAGGGAGTCGATCTCCCCATGTTCCTGACATTCGCATAAAGAAAATGGAGATGCAGCTACAATTTTGAAATAACTCCAGTCAGATAACTGCTTCTTCTGAAACAAGAGGCAAGTTCTTTTTTTTTTTTTTTTTTTGAGACAGAGTATCACTTCGTCACCCTCTGTAGAATGCTGTAGCATCATAGCTCACAGCAACCTCAAACTCTTGGGCTTAAGCAATCCTTTTGCCTCAGCCTCCCAAGCAGCGGGGACTACAGGCACCTGCCACAATGCCCAGCTACTTTTAGAGACAGGGTCTTGCTCTTGCTCAGGCTGGTCTCCAACTCCTGAGCTCAGGCAATCTACCTTGCCTCGGCCTCCCAGAGTGCGAAGATTACAGGTGTGAGCCCCTGCACCCAGCCATAAGAGGCAAGTTCTTCAGCTCAGAATAAAAACATAGAGTATCTTAAAAATGCACTTACACTTTTTTTCCCTTCTTCTATTTTAACTGAAAATGTCAGCTTCAGAGGGAGGGAGACCTAAGGATTAAATGTGTAAACAGGGTGGCCCTCTTCTGGGGCCCAGGGAAGAGTGGGCTTCACCTGGAGGTAATATTGAAGGTTAAATACAGAAAAAAAAAACAACACAATACACCACAATTATAGCTGTTCATTCTCCTGCTTAAATTGGGGAGTAAAGGTCACAAATCAAATCAAATCGCTAAATTAAGTCCAGGAGTCACCTGTCTCCAATCACCTCCATGAAGCCATCCCCTGTTCTGTTAATTAGAAGGCCAGGACTCTACAAGGGCAACCTCGGAGCTAACAGGTGAGGCTCCTGCAGCCCCAGGGTTAATTGCTCCATTGAAGTCACAGGCTTCAGGGCTCTGAGCCAGGGTGGCCACATGGCTAGGGTGTCTGTGCAGAGGTTTGAACAAAAAGGAAAAAGGAAGCAAGCTCCTGCCAGACTGTTCACGTCCAGCGCTGTCCTCTGTTCTGACATCCAGGCCTTCCAGCTTTCGATGGTAGGAAGTGGTGGAAAGTCTCCTGTTTTCTAAAATGACAGCAATATAAGGTGAATTTGAGTTTTTTAATGTCTTCCTGACTTGAATAAATAAGAAAGATGGAGACTTTTCCTCCTTCATCTTTACATGGATGGAGTTGGAACATATCCTTCTTAGTAAAGTATCCCAAGAATGGAAGAAAAAGTACCCAATGTACTCAGCCTTACTATGAAACTAATTTAGGGCTTTCACATGAAAGCTATAACCCAGTTACAAC
>CAUYPK010005392.1:0-22558 GCA_963574355.1 Loris lydekkerianus | reverse complement strand
CACCTCAATTTATAAGAGAAACTCTAACAGACATGAGCAACTTGATATCCTCCAGCTCCATAATAGTTGGAGATTTCAACACTCCTTTGGCAGTATTAGATCGATCCTCCAACAAAAAGCTGAGCAAAGAAATTTTAGATTTAAACCTAACCATCCAGCATTTGGATTTAGCAGATATCTACAGAACATTTCATCCCAACAAAACTGAATACACATACTTCTCATCAGGCCACGAAACTTACTCCAAAATTGATCACATCTTAGGTCACAAGTCTGGCCTCAGTAAATTTAAAGGAAAAGAAATTATTCCATGCATCTTCTTGGATCACCATGGAATAAAACTCAAGCTGAGTAACAACAGGAATCTGCAATCTCATACAAAAACATGGAAGTTAAATAACCTTCTGTTGAATGATAGCTGGGTCAGAGATGAGATTAAGAAAGAAATTACCAACTTTTTGGAACAAAATGACAATGAAGACACAAACTATCAGAACCTCTTGGACACTGCAAAGGCAGTTTTAAGAGGAAAATTTATAGCACTGCAAGCCTTCCTTAAGAGAGCAGAAAAAGAAGTTAACAACTTAATGGGACATCTAAAGCAACTGGAAAAGGAAGAACATTCCAACCCCAAACCCAGTAGAAGAAAAGAAATAACCAAAATTAGAGCAAAATTAAATGAAATTGAAAACAAAAAAATAATACAACTGATCAATAAATTAAAAAGCTGTTTTTTTTGAAAAGGTCAATAAAATAGGTAAACCTTTGGCCAACCTAATCAAGAAAAAAAGAGTAAAATCTCTAATCTCATCAATCAGAAACGATAAAGATGAAATAACAGCAGACTCCTCAGAAATCAAAAAAAACCTTAATAAATATTACAAGGAACTTTATCCTTAGAAATATGAAAATCTGAAGGAAATTGAGATACCTGGAAGCATATCACCTTCCAAGACTTAGCCAGAATCAAGTGGAAATGTTGAACAGGCCCTATCAAGTTCGGAAATAGCATCAACCATACAAAACCTCCCTAAAAAGAAAAGCCCGGGACAAGATGCTTTCACGTCAGAATTCTACCAAACCTTTAAAGAGGAATTAGTACCTATATTACTCAACCTGTTCCAAAAGGTAGAAAAAGAAGGAAGACTACCCGACATTCTATGAAGCAAACATCACCCTGATTTCAAAACCAGGAAAAGACCTAACAAGAAAAGAAAACTATAGACCAATATCACTAATGAATATAGATGCAAAAATATTCAACAAGATCCTAACAAATAGAATCCAGCAACACATAAAACAAATTATACATCATGACCAAGTCAGTTTTATCCCAGGGTCTCAATGCTGGTTCAATACATGTAAATCTATAAATGTAATTCAGCACATAAACAAATTAAAAAACAAAGACCATATGATTCTCTCAATTGATGCAGAAAAAGCTTTTGATAATATCCAGCATTGCTTCATGATCAGAACGCCCAAGAAAATTGGTATAGGAGGGACATTTCTTAAACTGATAGAGGCTATCTACAGCAAACCCACAGCCAATATCATATTGAATGGAGTTAAATTGGAATCATTTCCACTCAGATCAGAAACCAGACAAGGCTGCCCATTGTCTCCTTTGCTTTTCAACATTGTAATGGAAGTTTTAGCCACTGCAATTAGGGAAGAAAAGGCAATCTAGGGTATCCATATAGCGTCAGAAGAGATCAAACTTTTGGTCTTCGCAGATTATATGATTGTATATCTGGAAAACACTGGGGACTCTACTACAAAACTCTTAGAAGTGATCAAGAAATACATCAGCATCTCAGGTTACAAAATCAACATTAATAAATCGGTAGCCTTTATATACACCAACAATATTCAAGTAGAAAAAACAGTTAAGGACTCTATCCCATTCACAGTAGTCCCAAAGAAGATGAAATATTTGGGAATTTATCTAACAAAGGATATGAAAGATCTCTATAAAGAGAACTATGAAACTCTAAGAAAAGAAATAGCTGAAAATGTTAACAAATGGAAAAACATACCATGCTCATGGCTGGGAAGAATCAATATTGTTAAAATGTCCATTCTACCCAAAGCAATATATAATTTCAACACAATCCCCATTAAAGCTTCACTGTCATACTTCAATGATCTCAAGAAAATAATACTTTGTTTTATATGGAATCAGAAAAAACCTCATATAGCCAAGACATTACTCAGAAATAAAAACAAATCAGGAGCAATCACACTACCAGACCTCAGACTATACTACAAATCCATAGTGATCATAAAAGCATGGTATTGACACAAAAATAGAGAAATAGATGTCTGGAACAGAATAGAAAACCAAGAGATGAATTCAGCTACTTACCATTATTTAATTTTTGACAAGCCAATTAAAAACATTCAGTGGGGAAAATATTCCCTATTTAACAAATGGTGCTGGGTGAACTGGCTGGCAACCTGCAGAAGACTAAAACTGGACCCAAACCTTTCACCATTAACTAAGATAGACTCCCACTGGATTAAAGATTTAAACCTAAGATATGATGAAAATGTGTCAAACGATTTATGAAACTAGTGTATGATGCTTATTTATTTTTAAAATTAATACTACTGCATCCATATGTTAACAATGTTAAGTAGTAGTAAAAGTTATGTTAAGGAAAAGTCTTTTTCCCCACTTGGACTGTGCATCTCTTTTCATCAATTATAATTAATAGTCCTTTACATGAACTCTTTGATAAAGTAACATCCATGGTATATATACACATGTTTGCATTATAGAATAGTAGTATATACTTCATTTTTTTCCTTCTTTAATAAAATTTACCTCATTATTATTGTCAGCTACAGAATATTCTGTCATTGTATTTTAAGCATAATTAAGTTATCCCCTACTGTCGATAAACATTAAACTAATTTTATTTTATTTTTTATTACAAGTTGCACTATCAAGCATCTTTCTACAATTATCTTTAGATACATTGATTGAATTCTGCTCTTCAAATTGTGTTGAAGGATATGTTTATTTCTGATTTTAGCAAATATCATTTAACTACTCTCAGAAAAGTTTGCAAATATTCTGTTTATTCACTATCATGTCCTTGGTACATACCAGAATTGCTGAGTCACTGTAGATACTGAGAATAGTCAGATTCATAGAGATAGAAAGTAGAATAGTGGTTGTTGGGGGCTGGTGGTGGAGCTAATAGAGACCTACTGTTTATTGATACACAGTCTCAGCTTTACAAGATGAAAAGTTACGGAGATGGATGGCAAGTGATAGCTACAAAACTATGAATGAATTTAATTTCACTAATCTGTACACTAAAGAATAGTCAAGACAGTATGTGTTATGTTTTATATACTTTACCACAATTAACATGACTAATAAATATATTCAAGACAGAAGATTAATTGGGAGTTCCAAAGAAGAAGAATCTAAGTCTGGTTTGGTAGGCAGAAAGATGACAGAAGGGCTCATATATTAATATAATTTACAATTTACGTGAGCATAGCATCTGAGGTTTACCCTAATATTCTGCTAAGTGCAAGCACTCTGAAATAAAATTGCTACTTAAAAAATTATGGAATGAATGAATAAATTTTGTATATGTATATTTATGGGTCAGATTGTCCGGCATTCAAAAGAAAGAGTATAGCTATGCAACTTCAAAAAGGAGGACATTTACATGTGTGGCAGAGAGCACTGGGCCATATGTGTTCCAAAGGGAATCTGGGTTGAACAACAATAATAAAAAGAAGTGAAGAATGGTTAAAAAAAAAAAAAAAAAAAAGGCTAAGACTCCTATTAGGTATCTTCTCATACACTTCACATACAAACACTTAAGTTTAAAAGTTGTGATGTAAATAGTACATAACAAATACATAAATTCAAGGAATAAAAATAAACAAAAACTTGGGAGCTAAAAATTGGAGAAGTAAAAAAAAATAAGTGTCTGGTCTCACAGTGTTATACTATAATTTACTTACTAATTGCAAAGAGAGAAATAAAAACTTCACAGAATTTAAACCTGATGGAGTCCATCTCAACCAGGATATCATTACTGGTATGGGTTCAACTCAACATCGTGAGCCTACTTATGACATGCAGTGTGGAGAACCAATGGTGAGTCTGTGCTAGTCCTGCCAAAATTCACGGCCAAATCTAACATTAAAGAAATATCAGCAAAAACTCCAACTAGGAAGAGAAAATTTTAAATATTAAAAATGTACTGTATTCATTAAAAATGTCCATGTCAAGACAGCCAAACACAAACTGAGGAGCAATGCAGACCGAAAAAGGGTAAAGAGATATGGACTTAGGAGCAGCACCTTAAGTAATCCCTTTGCTTGTAACATGTGATCTTAGGACACTTGATAAAATCTAAATAAGGTCTGCTGATGAGATGATGCTCTCCTGTCAATGTTAGATAGGTAGATAGTAAATAATAAAGATTGCTCAAGACAGAACTACCAAAGGATGAAAGTATCTATATCCAGACCTCCACACCTGTCTGTATCTATCTATCTGATTATTTATCTGGAGGTGGGGATAGAAAGAGAGGAGAGAGAGAGAGAGAGAGAGAGAGAGAGAGAGAGAGAATAAAGCAAATGTAAAAATATATTATTATTTAGTCAGGTGTTGTAGTGAGTGCCTGTAGTTCCAACTACTTGGGAGGCTGAGTCAAGAAAATCGCTTAAGCCCAAGAGTTTAAGGTTTCTGTGAGCTGTGATGCCATGGCACTCTACTGAGGCAAAATAGTGAGACTCTGTCTCAAAAAACTATATATTATTATTAACATTAACATTCAGAAAATTTGAGTAAAGGATATGTAATGTAATAGTTCCTTGTAGTATTTCAGGTTATCTTTAACTCTGCAAACTTGTCAAAAGAAAAAGTATTAACAGACAGACGCAAATACATTTATTTCATGATGCATCTTCCCTGATTCTGTCTTCCTGTGATCTGAAGAGTGTCCAGCCCCTACTGCACCTCCTATGAAGTAGCAAAAGAGCCAGGTGAGATACATAATCCTTACATGTCCTTCAAGCCTTTCATTCCAGAATGACCTGCTGTAGCCATCCAGCAAGCAGCTTTGCATATTGGAATATGCAATATAAAAGTACTTTGATGTGTTTTAACAATCTAACTCCTGATGCCCTGTGCATTTTGATGCTCCATGTGTTTTGAGACAATTAACTGAAACCAAGTTATTATGTACTTAAATGGTATCTGGACACACTTGAGGAATCATATTTTCAATAACCAAATTGATTTTGTGTGTTTCTTGCTACTCTGATTCAGGGAGTTGCGACCCCAACGCTTTTGCTGCATGTTAGGGCAAACAGTCCCTCAAAGAGGTAGCAGGGACTAGTGCATGCTGGAAAGAAAGGGGAAATTGTCCAGCAATAGGGAATGTGTCAATTTTTCTAGAACTTTTATCTCCATAGAGCCAAATACAGGGAGAAAAGGAAAACAAAATGACGGTAATTACACAAGAGAATGGAGCGGTTTGTGAGTCTACAAATGAAGAAAAGGAACCTCCACAATGTTAATGGGCTCCTGGAACCAGGGGTTAACCTACTATTCCAAACAACCCGTGCTATGGTTTTAGATGTACGGTAGAACAACTTGGCCTTAGTAAAATATAGGAATAAACGCAACTATCAAACTAATGAAAAACTGTATGAGTTCATTCATGAGATATCTAAAGACACTCAGCAGGCTTAAGACACTCAGCAGGCTTGTTGGCAGTATTTGATTACTCCATCCTCTGGGCATAGATTTCTCAACTGGCAATGGTACTGGACTCAAGCTTAAATAATGCGTCCGTATGAGAATTTGGAATTGGAACTCAGAGAATTTGGACTCAGTCTCTTGGTTGGGGATGTAAACATTGAAACTGTGAGCAAGCTTATTCCCGTGTGTATGAATCTTCTAATGACAACATCTTCACAAACAACAGCAAACACCTGACAACAGAAGGTACTAAGCACTTAGAGCCAGATTCATCCATTCTCTTTGACTAGTCTGTTCTTCTCCTCCAATAGAAGGATTTATAATGGTGAGGTTTCTGGAATGGTAAAAAGGCTCAGAACATAAAGGGAATCAGGAACTTGTCTTCTAATGGTGGAATGAATATTCAACCACACTTTTTTAAAGTATCATCCCCAAATCAGAAGAACCATGGGGTATTTTCTATTGTTTTTATTTTTGTTTGTTTATCTAGGAATTCAAGTGATTTGGTTGTTTTTAATTAATATCTGCAGCCCCATTCTGCTTGTAGAGAGGGCTGTATTAGACAGGAAACTATTGCCATTTCCAAGAATTAATTACAACGTGAGAAAAATAACGTAGTATGCCTGCAGTTCAGAAGGAGGTGGTACACAGATGATGACTGTGCCGTCCCAAGAGGAAAGCACTTGGGACTGTGGAGACAGGAGTTAGTCAGGAAGACAAGCCGCAGGTCCTGAGAAGCAGGTTGGAGTGCAGCTCTGTGTAGAAAGTGAAAAGGTCAGGTGCAGGGTGAACATGATCAGCAGGATTTGGGAGGGAGAAAGATCAAGGAAACAGGCATTTGCAGACAGACAATGGAGACTGAGGGTTCTGAAAGGCTCATAGAATTATGAGCCATCATGAAAGACAGCCACATTAGGAAAAGACAGGCAAGGAACACCCCGATTCCATTTCTGAGACACAGCAGGCACTGAGATGGCCTCAACTTGAGAGAATGGGACAAACACCTGGCCATAGGATTCACAAAGGTGAAGAGAAATAACTTAAGAATCGTGGCCCAAAGAAAAACAAAGACAACACAAACCCTCAAGGCCTTTTTCCTTGCAGGTGAAGAAGAACTCAGCAATGGTGTCCACATAGAGTATTTCCCCAGGACTCGGCTGGCTCTTTCCCTTCCTACTGGAATGCTTCTGCCCCAATCGGGCAGCCTGTGTACCTCCTGGTTCCAACGTATCCTTAACAAGTCTAATTTAGCACTCTCTTCCCTAAATGTGGCTGATTACTGGTATTTCTAATAATCTTTTAATACCTTACTTAGTTTCATATATAGCAGATTGTGAACATATTTAATTAAATGAGCCTTGTATTTGTTTTCTATTGCTGCTGAAACAAATTACTACATATTAGTGGCTTCAAACAACACAAAGATACCATTTTCTGTTCTAGAGGTCAACTATCTAAATTGTAAGCAAGGCTTCCTTCCTTTCTGGGAGCTCTAGGAGATAATGCATTTTCTCATCTTTTCAAACTTCCAAAGGATGCACATATTCCCTTGGCTTGGGGCCTCCCCTGTCTTCAAAGCCAGCAATTACTGGTTAAGTTTTTTCTCACATACAGTTGCTCTGACACTGACTAGTCTCCCTCCCTTTTCCACATTTAAAAGACCTTTGCAATTAATTTGGGCCCACTGGGCTAATTCAGGATATTCTTGTGTTAAAATCATCAAATTAGCAATATTAACTTTATTTGTAACCTTCATTCCCTCTGACCCATGTAACATAATATATTTACCATTTTCACAGTAAGGACATGAACATTTTTAGACAGGAAATTATTATGCCTGCAAAAAATCTCAAATCCTGATAGGCCAAAGTCTGATCAAATCTGTGTACACACACACACATATACACACCTATGTGTACACACACAAAAGTACAGAAATATATCCCTTTGCAAAAAGGCAGAAGGTATTCTTTCTGCCTAAAGATGAAAAGATTTAGAGGTATTCAACATTTAATTCTATCAGAGGATGCTTGAGATCAGCATTATAAAGAAACCTCTTCCTAAGTGTAAATTGATTCAGAGTTATCAATTTAAGAGGTTTAAGCCCAAATTTTCACATGGAGCATGGAAGGGCTTCATTGCCTGAGATGCTACATTTATGAGAGCAGCTATCAGCATGCAATGGGAAAGGGTTCCATCCAGGTCCTTACCTGGAGCTGAGACTAAGTACACAATCCTACCCAGCTAGCTCGTGCCCTCTGCTATAAAAATATCTATAGTGCTGTATTTTTATTTTTTTGAAAAATAAAGACCAAATGAGGAATGTGAGTGAATTAAGGCCTGGCCCCTGGGAAACATTATTCTCTCAAGCAGGCACAGTGGCTCTTCAGAATGGAGCTCACTTTATCCATCCAATTTCCCCTCAATTGTCACAACTGAGCTAATGATGGTGATGTGCTACCAGGGGTCCTGATGCTGGCACCACAGCTTTTCCTTTGGAATGACTTAAGAGAAACCATCTTGTGGACAGAAGGAGAGAAGCTACAAGATTTGTCTTGAAACAAAACATGTTCTTTTTACTCCAACTATGTCAGTTTCAAGGATGGCTTAGGGGTTAGTATGTGCGATCACAAGTGCTTATGACCCTCCCAACACTGTGCCCCTGATCTGAGAGGAACCCCCAGAGTTACCATGGAGGTAAGAGGTTCCATGAAACATCAGTGCACCTTATATGGAGATGCCCAGATGCATTCTCCCCTTCATGTCTCTGTTCTTACTTATGAACAGAAAGGAAAAGAAATTTCAGAGTGTAAAGAAAGTAATAAAGGAAGAAGAAAAATAGAATAGGCAGTAGGGTTAGAGACTGTGCATTTTGTATCTAGACTGGGGAAAACTTCAGGAGCTAGAAGGCAAGGGCTCAGACCCTGGGCATTAGTGAGGGGTTTATGGAAGCACTCCAGATACAGGGAGCACATTATTAATTTTCCCACTATTATATTTTCAGTTTTTTTAATTAAATAGATATTTCCTTTTTTCTAAACACCTCCCCTTAAATAATCTCTTCACTTTCCCAGTTCAAATTCTCTTTTTGTGCTTACGGTAAAATTGAAAGGGAGGGAATATTTCCTGTTTCTCATCCTGGAAGAAGATGCGAATGGCAGGGTCAGATTTTACTTTAGATGCCCTTGAGAAGGAATTTTCCAAACACATTCTAAGAATTGAGAGTCTGGGGGCAGTTCTCTTTTGTTAACGTATATCATCCCCTTTTATGTAAATATAAAACATTTTTTTTTCTTTCTCAAGCCTTTTAAACATATTAACAGAATTCAAAATGGCTTAAAGTGCTTAGAAAATGGCACTTTGACACTGTAAGTATAAATGAACTCAGACTACTTAGCTACATTTTTTTCTTTAAATTACTTATAATTCACAAAAGTTAAGTGAAAATACATTTGCAAATGCACTCGAAGGTTCAATGGATTGTGGATGTTTTGAAATTCTGTTGGTGTAGGTTTAGGCATTCAGATCTGTTTATTTTCACCCAACTGGCGAGCTGTACCTGGAATCTCAACTAGATCTTTCATCTTCTGAGTCCAAAGTAACTTTCATGTGTAAATTCATTAAGGATCATGCCAATGTCCTTCACTATTTTGTGAAATATTAGAAGTGAAGAGGAATAACATACGCAGGTTGTGTCTGCTTGACACAAAACGTCTCGAGTTTGAGTGGGCCAGTGACAGGATGAATAATGTGTCTGAGCAAGGATCAGAACATCCTGAGGAGTGTGGAACTACATGGTTTAATTTGGCATTGGAAGGTGGAAAGTTCTGAAACGTTCCATAGGACTTGTCAAGAACACCTGTAGAGAAAGAGAAAAAGCTAATGTCTGTTTCATCTGTTTGGTGTAACCGGTGTAACCAAAGTTTTAATACATTACATATTTAATTCTAACACAAAATAATAATCATTATTCCTAGTCTAAAGATGATGAATTTCGGGCTACAAAGATGATGTAATTTGCTCAAAGTCAAAGTGTTGGAAAGTGATGAAGGTAAGGTTAAGTATGAGTCATTTCCTAATACCTGATGTCCACTCTGAATTCTATCAGCCTGTCCTATCATCACACTACCTATGGAGAAGGCACAAAAGCTGCACTCTGTACTTCTGTCTCTCTCTTCCATGAAATATTTTTGTCTCCATGACATTTTACACTTAACCTCAGTGTTTTTTTGCTACAACCAGAGACCAGGATTCTGCCCTACTTCCCTGATTGAAACTTGAGCCCAGAATAGAATTTAACATCATCTCATCTTAATTTGTATTTGATAAGAGGTGAAGAAATTCATTGCTAATTAAGCAGTTCCCTGGATTAGAAAATCAGCAAAGGAGGAATTTTAAGGAAAAGGTTTTATTGCTTTTAATTCACTTTATTTTCAGGTTGTATTGAATGAGTCCTTAACATGGATCTTTATTAATAATGACCCTACAAAAATAACATTTTACTCTCTAATGATTTTACTAATTGATGTCACAATTAAACTGAGTATTTTAAAACTCAGGTGTGGCAATGTGAGGCACATGGAGAATTTCCAAGATTATATAACTGCTACATCTCTATTATTTCAGAAATCTATGGTCACTTTTACTCTGGCATTGACCCATACATGGATAAAAAGTTATAGAATTCATGTTTTCATAGTTTAGAATAAAAAGCTTATTTATTTCTAAGGCCAACCCTAGATCCATAAGGAATATTTGGATATATCCAATCAGGCTAAGCATATTTAACATAACCAAAAATGTATATTATTACTTTTCAGCTGGTATATACACATAAATAACTTTGAGAAATACAAATATTTTAGACCTCTACAGAATCTTTGAGGTATTCTACATGGATGAATACACCTGCATGGCTTAACATTCTTAAATAGCTCCCTTCTGAATTTCAATTTAAATAGGAAAATTGTAACTAAGGTTGTAAATATATTTCAACTCTTAAAGATATGTTTGCATTTTTAGTATAGTTTGAAAATTACTTACTAATGGACAATTCCATTTATTTATTTAACAAATAGAGTGCATATTCAGCACCTGGTCTATCCCTGGCACTGTTCTAAGAAATTGTCAGTAGATACTCACCTTTGGATGATGAAATGGGAACATGGAGGCAATTAAAATCTAAGCAAGAGGCAATAGAAGAAAATATAGTGGAGAGAAAAAGAGGTGTTAAGAGTATTGTCAGATTGCTTTTTGGCATGATCAAACAGAAAGATAAATTTGCCACTTATTTACATGGCAAATGACATAGTGAAATACCACTTTGTGGGAAGAAAAGGAAATTTGGTTTTGGATGCATTATTTAGATTACTCTTGTATATTTATAATGAGAGTATCAACAGTTGCTGCTTTGAAAAACTGTTTAGCTGAATCTACCCAAACAACATATACACTTATCAAAGAATTCCACCCTAAAGTATGTGACAAAGAGAGTAGTGTACAAATTTCACCAAAAGATTTTTACAAGAAACTTTGCAGCAGGACTATTTATATCATTGGAAAAACTAGAAGCAGACTAAATAAATATCAATAATAAGTTATTGTTGATTTTATTATTATATTTTGCAATAAAATATTCAACTGCAGTGTAACTATTTGCAACATCATGAATGCATCCTACAAATGATATAAGATAAACAAACACAAAAAAAGGTTACATACAGCCTAATTTTATAAGGTCTACAAACAAGCAAAACCTATAATATTAAAAATATCAGTAACCTGGGGATAGTGATACTCACTAGAAAGGGACAAAAGATGAGCCAACTGTGATACTGAAAAACAGTGTCTTTTTAGAAAGTCGTTGAACCATACAATAATATTTATATACTCTTAATCATTTATACATTAATCAAATAAAAATTAATATTATTTTTGAGGTCTTTAATGCATTTTCTTATGGAGATGATGAATAGCCATTTGGGTATATGAGCCTAAAATTTTAGGAAAGGTCTTGGCTGGATATAAATCAGGAGCTTTCAAAGTATATATGAGACAAAAAGACTGTGTGAAATCCCAAGAGGAAACATAGATAGTGAGGAAAAAGGTACAAGACTAAATCTCATGCACTCCAAAAATGGAGTTTAGAAACATCATGTATGGTCTAGAAGTGAATATGAGAAAAAATAATCAGAGTAGTAAGAGAATAGCTGAGTTGGTAGAATTCAAAAGCCAAGTTTAAAAATTGTTTTTAAAAAGTAATTGACTTTTTGAGGTACAATAGAGCCTCAACAACTGACCACCTTCCTACACTGACTACCTCCTTAAGTTGACCCAGTTTCCATAGACTGGACATGCACCACCTGGACCTATTAGTACAGTAGATCTAGTTCCTTATGTTGACCACTTCTGTATGTTGACAAGTTTATTACAGTCTTGTTGTTAGTTGGGTGCTGTAGAGAGGATCTACTGTAATTTGAAGGTAAATAATGTAGATGGGTGAAGTAATATGAGTAAGTTTAGAAAAAAAAATACTTGCCTAAGAATTCACTATAGTGCTCATAGTTAACAATAACATGCGGTGCGATTAAAAATTTGCTAAAAGGGTAAAACTTACCTTAAATTTTCTTATCATCATCATCACCATCATCACAAACAAAGGGGTTGAAAAGAAACATTTGGAGGTGATCAATGGGTTTATGGCATGGATTGATAGTTTCACTGGGGTATACTTATCTCTAAACTCATCATGGTGTATGACGTATAGATTTTTGTATATCAAACATATCTCAATAAAGTATTTTTTGTAAAATGTACAATTTATTATCACGTCCAACCAGACTTCAATTAAAACTCAGCCATATGAAAGCCTATGGTTCTAAACTTATTAAATAAGCATTTTCTTTCATTCTTTTATTCCCTGCATCTTTCTCAAGTAACAAATTTTGTTATTTTTTATTTTTTTATTTTTATTTTTTGTTTTTTATTTATTTATTTTTTCTTATCAAGCAACAAATTTTGAATTTTCTTTAATAAAAAGGACAGAGAGAGAAAGCAATAGGGGTGATTCTGCAGAAAGATAATATTAAAAGTCCTTAGGAAAAGGAACCTAGAGAATTAGTGCATAAAGGAAGGGGTTGCCCTTATTTAGACTCAGGGAGGGCTCAAACATATGAGGTATGAAAAATTCTTGAGCTTGCTGCCATGTGCTTACATTGCCAACACTGTATAAGCAACTCATAAGATTTCATAACTTTGGCATATGTCATAGCTGTGATTTGTCTCACATCTGTGTTCACATGGATATGTGGCAGTGTCTTGCTGACTGGTGTTCATTACTGTTACTTACTACATGTTTTTGTGTGCCATTGAGAGAATGTCGGAACCTGAATTAGAGCAATAAACATTTGTAAATTTCTTGTTAAACTTGGTGAGCCTGGAAGTGAAATCAGGGACATGTTGGTTCAAGTTTATGATGTTAATGCCAGAAAGAGAATGGCTGTATACAAATGGATTAAACATTGTTCTGAGAAGAGCAAAAGTGTCACTGATGAAGAGAGGTCAGGATGGCCAGTAATGAGCAGAACTGAGGATACATTTCAAGGTTCATTGAGTTGTGCTTCAAAATTGTTGGCTGACGGTGAGAAACATAACAAACTAAGTCAACATTGGTAGAGAAACAGGAAAGTCTTAAGCAAAAACCCTTGGCCAATAACTCATGGCTCTTACATTATGACAATGTACCAGCTCACATAGCATTGTCTGTGAGGAACTTTTTAGCCAGTAAACAAATAACTGCATTGCAACACCCTTCCTACTCACCTTATCTGTTCCCCAATGACTTATTTTCTTTACCTGAAGATAAAGATAGACATTGAAAGGAAGACATTCTAATAACATTCAGGACATCAAGGGTAATATGATGACAGCTTTGATGACTATTCCAGAAAAAGAGTTTCAAGGATTTAAAGGGTAGACTAGGTGCTGGCATTGGTGCATAGCTTTCCAAGGGGAATACTTCAAAGGAGACCATATTGATATTCAGGACTTTTTCTAGAATGAGTTTCTGAACTTAATTGTCATATCTATAGCAACAAGAACAAAAAAAGATTATACATCAATAAAGGATGGGTAAGGTAGACATTTCTTTTTTTGTGTGTGTGGTTGTTGGTTTCTGCTTTTCTCACTATGTTGCCCTCAGTAGACTGCTATCGCGTCACAACTCACAGCAACCTCAAACTCTTGGGCTTAAGCAATTTTCTTGCCTCAGCTTCCCAAGAAGCTGGGACTATAGGTGCCTGCCATAACCCCCAGCTATTCTTTTTTTTTTTTTTTTTTTTTAGTAGGGGCCTCAATAACTATATTTATTTATTTATTTATTTATTTATTAATTCTTTATTAAATCATAATTGTGTGCATTACTGCATTTATGGGGTACAATGTGCTGATTTGATATACAATGTGGTAGGCTTCCTTCTAACTGATTAACATAACCGTCTCCTTGCTTACTTATTTGTTTGTTTGTTTTTTTATTATTTTGTACATTTATTTTTTTTATTTTTATTTTTTTCTGTTGAAGCAGGAACTCAACTATCTTGCATCAAGCAGCCGCTTATATAGAGCGTGGGGAAGGGGTGGTGAAAGAAGGCGGAGGATGAGGTGTGTGACAGGGTTGGGCCAATGGCCTGGTACCACGTTGGCTGTATCTAGGTAGAGGTAGTTTCAGGCCAATGAACTACTCTTTTTTAATCCTTAACTTTGCCGGGTTTGTTGGTTTTACATTTTTTCTCAGTATTAAAAAATACATATCTGGAAGTACAAATAGGTGTTCTTTTTCTGAGAGATTTGAAAGTTCCATAAGAACACATTGGATCCAACTGTAATGCAACATCACAAAACTCACTGTGGCAGCCACCAGAAGTAATGGCCAAGTTAACTGAAAAAATAAATACAGAAAATAATAAATAAACAAATAAAAGGGCATTCTTAACCTAAATCTGGGCTGAAATCTCAGTTGTTAATGATGGCACATATTTGCTTTATCAGAAAATCCTTTCACTTATAATAATGTCATATGAAAAGGCATGGATGAAGTATTATGATATTTGTAGATAACGTGTTTAGAATGATTTTCTTTCCCCCCTTATAATCACTAACACAATTAATGTAGTATTATGTGAAACCAAGCCATAATAAATATAAAGGTATAGTTGTACAGTGATGGTGGCCTCGTAACTTCAATGGTAACCTAAAGATAGACATAGTCCCAAATATGCCTATATTTGGGTTACCATTAAAGTTAGAACACACAATTAAATATACATTTAGGAAATACATAAATGTAAGAATAATTAAAACATATAATGACTAATATGTGACAATCATATTCTTATTTACATTTATCCTTCTACTAACCAAACACATCAAAACTTTTTGCTTTATATATCTCACTTCAAATTCATCTCCTTTATTATTCCTATTTTATTAAAAAATGGCCAAAAAATGAGAATGTAGTGGATTAAATTTTAAGGAGTAAATGTTTATTCTTTATAATAACACTCCTGCAAACATCACTTAATGTTTTGTTTTGTAAGTAACAAAGGGAGGTGATTGAGGTATAAATTTTCTGATTAGAAAAATTGTTTTTGTATATGCTTGTTTAAATTCAACTAAAAAAAAAAAAACAAAAAAACTTGGAATTTAACCTCATGACTACGTAAGTAGGCAGTAAACATTTACTGAAGTAAGACAAATACCTTTACAAGGATCACGAACATTAAATACTCAGCATCACATTGCATCCACAATCACTATTATCTTTATTTCAGAGTTAAGAATCAAATCTGTTGGTGCTATATTTTCCCAAAGATTTCTTGAGCGTATCCGCTATCTCAGAAATATTTGCTGTGGTTCCTGCTGTTAACAACATTGATTTCTCTAAAATGTACTTTAAAGTCAAATGAAAACTTTCAAATTAGCTCAGTGGAGGATTTTAAGGATCAATACATTTGAGATATAAGTCCCTTATTAAAACCCTCTGATTCGTATTTACAGCTGCTAGTCTGGTTTCTGCATATACAACTCTCTGGCAGTGAACTCATGTTGCAGAGAAAAAGGTTCCCAGGTTGAAAGTCACCATTTGCAGCTTCTCTCAGCCATTTTTTTTTTTTTTTTAATTTTCTTCTCTTAACAAGCCATCTGTGTACTCTCATAATTATATCAGTATCAGTGACATCCTTTAAATTTTGATTACTCATGGTTTTGAAATATGCTTAGAATGAAAGGGAAGAATATAAAGTGAATCTAGATAGAAAACAGAGAGGGTGAAAGAAACTAATTGAAACATAAACCTGAAATGTAGGCACAGAATAGCGACTGTCACTAACAACAAATGGAAGCTTGTGATTGGAAGAGTTTAACAACGGATTTCATTTCCACAATGATAGACGATTTTGTACAAATCTGGAGTCGTTTCCTTTCAACCTGTCATTGTTATCTCTTTAACAAGAATCTGAGATGTGCATCGGGTAATAGTTCGGGAAAAATCCCTCTCAATAGTACACATGTATTAAGTACTCAGTACCCTCGCTATCTTCATATAAAGAGATAAAATATGAATGTTAGAATGGGAACATAATCTGGTTAAATTCCAGCTCACAGTAGGTTTTCTGGGTCCACAGGCGCATCCAATGCTGAGTTCCTTAGTCCTCCAATGTTTAAACGGAAGAGGTATATTTGGAGATCAGCAGGATTGTATGTCTTCTTACAGCAAGGAAAGCATCATGTGAATTTATGACAGTGTATTGAACACAAATAATACCTCAGGATTAATGGCACTGATTAGTGACTCTTTGTATAGCTGTCAGAGCAGGCAGGGTTCATGTTCTCTGTTATGACTCCATTTAATCCCTGTTTGTCCTCCCCCAAAACCAAAATTGATACTCAATAAAGACAGTAAACTTAAGAAAAATCAACTAAATAGTAGTCCTAAGTGTGGTTGAAATGATCTATCTTTGCTAAAAGAGAGAATAACATGATCTGAGGTGTGGTGAGAGGTCATTTATCAAACAAATATATTCTATAATATGTCATCAAGGATAAAGACCAGAAACAGTTTGCATTAACAGAAGACAGATAATATTAGGTATTGTGCTCTCACTCTGGGTTTATATTGCTGCCCTATCCTCTGCAAAATATGGTACAAAGGTAGGTAAAAGAATCATCTGGATAGTCCTAAGACACCATGTTAATTAGCAATGGGCAAAGTTTACATTGGAAGGCTTGGTTAAAAACATACGTGTTAAAGTATAAAACAAAAAACAAAAAGATTCAGGATACTGCTACATCAGTGAAATGTTGAAGGCTGGTTGTTTTGGCCACGTCAAAATTCCCTTTAAATATAGAACCAGCACCAACGCTGTAAAGAAGTAGAAGAACTAGGTCTTCCCCAGCATTAGCTGGTTCTTTACTTACTGTGCATTTCTGGTGGGAATGCAAGTTGGTATAACTACTCTGGAAGATGACTGAAGCTTCTTGTAAAGATAAGTGTGTTTCTGAAAGACTGAGTAATCCCATTCTTAGGTATTTCATCAAAATAAATGAAAACATAGTCACACAAAAATCACTACATACAAATGTTCACAACAGCTCTAGTTATTACTAAAAACTGTCCTGCAATTTGCCCAAAGACCTTTCACTGGTGAATGAATAATTTAATTGTGTCATACAATGGTACTTTTCTTGGTGACAAAGTGAGATGCACTATTGATTCACACAACCATTTGAATTAATCTAAAAGGCACTATCCCTTTTTTAATTCCGGGTTAATCTCCAAAAGTCACATACTGTATGTCTGTTTTGTACATGACATTCACAGTAAACAAAAATCTGTAGTGGTTGAGAACAGATCAATGTTGGCTAGAAATTATTAACAGGGGAAAAACTGTGAGAAATAGCATGAGGAAACAGGGAATTTGGGGTTAGTGAAGGAATTATTCTGTACCCTGATTTTGGTGTTTGTTAACATGATTGTTAAAATTCATAGAAATATGGGCAAGAAATTCAAATGAATAATTAAAATTATTGTATTGTACAGCACATTCCACACATGGAAAACTACTCTTCCTGATCAATTTATGAATACACGGCATCCATAAAGATCATGTGCAATTTCAAATACTTCAAATACTTGTAAACTTTAAATTGTACGCAAACTTTATGGACACCCTGTATAAAGTGACGAGGAAGTCTGTTAACTTTAAGTTTCAGCTGTTACAACAACGGACGCTGGAACAATTTCATGGTTTAATATAAGCAATCATTCAACTTGGACTATGTAACCTGGCACACTTTAAAGTATTGGACGCTATCTTCTAGTGTATATAAAGTCAAAATGTCTTGTAAAAATTACAGCAAACCCCAGTAGAATAATCACAATGTAGACACCTAGCATCAGCCTTGCTTACAGCAACCTCAAACTCATGGGTTCAAGCAATGCCCCCACTTCAGCCTTCTTAGTAGCTGAGACTACAGGTACCTGACATAACACCTGGCTAATTTTTCTATTTTCAGGAGAGATAGGGTATTGCTCTTGCTCAGGCTGGTCTTGAACCCCTGAGCACAAGCTTTCCTCTTTCTCGACCTCCCAGAGTTCTAGGATGGCAGGTGTGAGCCGCCAGGACCAGCCCTTTCCTGCTCAGTTCTCCACGACTAGCAAGAGCAAGTAGAGTGACAGTGGTGCTTTCTTTACACCTTATACATTAGGAAATTCCAATTGTTCATGCACCCAGGACAGCCCATGATGAACAGGGCTTTTTCAGCCTATACAGTCTGAGAGTGAGACTCTTTCTACAGAATCCTTATGTAAACAGAAGTGAATATTCAGGATCAGGCATGAGTAGAAAACGTGTAAGATACATGTGTACATATCCCAGATACTTAAGTCATTCACCACTATGACATCAACACCTCTTCTTCAAATGCTTTCTGCCTGGATCAGCTGTGTGTGTGTGTGTGTGTGTGTGTGTGTGTGTGTGTAATGTATTTGTGTAGTTTGTAATGCTGGCCTGATATCATGAGTTAGGAAATGTTATTACCATTTTTTTGTAAATGTTTCTGTAGAAGCGGTATAGTGTCATTCTTAAGTGTTTGGTAATTTCTACTAATAAAGCAAGTTTGATCTAATTTTTTAAGACAGTCTTTTAAATTTTTAAAATTTTTAACAAATAAAGTTAGACTCAGATGATATAATTATCTCTGAGATAGTTTTATTAGTTTGTGACTTTCAGGGAATTGGTGCATTCCTTTTAAGTTGGAAAACCCGTGAGTATGGAGTTGTTCAATGTATCCCTTTATATTATTTTGGATATGTGTGGGATCAGTAACAGTGTGATGGTAATTTTGGTCCTTTTTGTTTTAGCTTGGCAAGAGATTTGTTACAATCGTCAATACTCTAAAAAAAAAAAAAAAAAAAATGATGGGAGGGATTCTGCAGGTAATCATGTTAACTTCCAACTATAGAAGACATAATGATTAGTATGTCCTTCACAGTGATAAAAAAATGAATTAATAAGAGTGTGAAGCCTCTTATTTTTTCTATGAGTACATAAATGCAAGTTAATGGAATGCTTTTATTATCAGAGTTATCTGCTCTACTGACAGCCTTTTGATTTCCTTCTCTTGGGCATCATGCATATTTGGATGTTCCAGTTTACTATTTTATGTGACTTTGGTGCCATTCTGACCCTTTTGGAAAACCAGTGCCTATTTTTCTATGGTAAATGTACAGAAATATCCCAGAATAAATGGTTTGATGACAACTCACTGGCTGATTGAAATAAAAGGAGAAACATGGCTTTTGATATAAAGTATAATGTCAGTCGTCTGATATGCACAGAGTAAATTTCCACGTTTCTTTTTTCCTGTAAAATCCTGTTTCTACAACAATATCATGGATTTTTGTCCTTCATTTCAATTCTTGTATATGTGGACTCTGAGTTTTTTCTCACCTTTTAAAATCTGTCTATTCAAATCTTTGTGGACATGCTCTTCAAACCTCTTTTTTCTAAATTGCATACTAATGTAAACTGTATGAATAATTCTTTACTGTTCCCTTGTGGACTCTGCTTACATTTTAAAGTCCTCTATATACAACAATTCATTAATTTTCTTTTTTTCTTTTTTTTTTTTTGAGACAAAATCTCATTGTTGCCCTGGGTAGAGTGCTGTGACATCACAACTCACAGCAACCTCAAACTCTTGGGCTTAACCGATTCTCTTGCCTGAGCCACCCAAAGAGCTGGGACTACAGGTGCCTGCCACAATGCCCGGCTTTTTTTTTTTTTTTGTCGTTGTAGTTGAGTTGTCATTGTTGTTTAGCTTGCCCGAGCCGGGTTTGAACCCTCCAGCCCTGGTGTATGTGGTCGGTGCCCTAACCAGTGAGATACAGGTGCTGAGCCAACACATTAATTTTCAGTTTAGTTGTTATTACTCTATCTCATAAGGCCTGTTTCTTCTGTGTTTAGTGTAAATACTGATAGCAAGACTGATGGCAAAAAGCAAACCAAATCTGTAGTCTTTGTAAAATATCTTTATTTAGCACTGAAAATGTATTTTTAGTCAGTCTCACAAACCAAACAGAAAGTCATGTTATGAGAAAGAGATCATTGTGACATTTCTACTAGTTTAGGGTTTTGAAATTCATGAATAAAATTTTAATATAGTGGAATCCCCTCTACTTTGTCTCCAGCTCTGTGTACCTCCCACCTCCATAAAATGAGATACATATTCCTCTTTCAGTAACGTAGAAAATACATGATTGCAGTTATTAGCATAGAATTTCTTTGTTGTCCTTTTCAAATCAAAACTGTGAATTCCTCTGGAGATTTGAGACAAAATGAAATTTTTATGATAATTTAAAAATATATAAAATAGGACAGATGTTTTATACATAAACTTTTGTACACATCTAAAATGATAGTGTATAGCACTATGTAACTGATTATTATCTATATTCAAATCTAACTGCTAAAAATAAAACTCTTTAAGTTTTAAAAGTTCCTTATGATTATAATGAAATCATATTTTTAGTTACTAAGATAATCATGGTTAGTGCTTAGGTGAAAAGAGAATAAAATTGTTTTTTCTCGTGGAGAAATCAGTATTCCAATTTTGAGGGGAAAAGACATACAGTATGCATTTAAAACCTTGCAAAAAACAAAAACAAAAAACAAAAAAACAGGGGTTTGTCTCAAGTTCATAGAATGATGATGATGATTAGAAGTAATTCCTGCCCTAGACTTAGGACATTACATGCCATGCAGGGGGTTGCAATTGGAACACAGTGACAGAGTAGGAGCTTTACAGTAACAAGAAGTGAGGTGGCCTCTGGTTCCCTCATAAGAATTTCATGGACTTTTCTCAATGAGTCAGCAGGGCGTCAGGGAGCCCATGCTATTCAGCAATGGGCAGTCCTGCGCCTGATCTCATAATGATGAGAGTTGTTTGTCAAGGGATCCTCCTCCAGGCGGGTACAGTGGGAGAAGGGAGCTTGCACTTAGGCCATTCCAGGCTCACTAGGATTCAGATGTCAAGACATCAAGGCTTAAGATAATACTGAATCTTTCATGTCTTCCAACAGAATTTTCAGTATGGACAATTAGATAGACAAATGGAGAGATAAAAAAAGATTTATTTTCTTCCTGTAAATAATTAAAAGGTTAATAATAATTACTATTTTCTCTTGTTTGAAACAGAGACTCACTCTGCTGCCTAGGATAGAGTACCATGCCATCAACCTAGCTCACAGGAACCTCAAATTCCAGATTCAAGCAAACATCCTCCCTCAGCCTCCTGAGTAGCTGGGAGTACAGGTGACTGCAGCTAATTTTTCTATTTTTAGTAAATATGGGGTCTTTCTCTTGCTTAGGCTGCTCTCAAACTTCTAAGCTCAAGGGATTCTCCTACCTAGGCCTCCTACAGTGCTAGAATCACATGCATGAGCCACCACTAATACCTTCTTAATTAGGTATTTAGGAAATAATACGGTTACACTTCTTGTCATCTAGCTTTTCCAATATTGCATACTGGTTAAGATTCTTTTTGTGCACCTTCATGGATTTTTATAACATGCACATTCTGGTTATTTTGGTCCATAATTATGTTTAGCGTCTATCATATATTTAAATAAATATAGAAATCACTACTAATCCATTTACTAGAGCTCACATGTTATGAAACCTTTATTTTATTGGTATTGTCTTGTCTGGATGATGTCATAAAATCATTTTTGTTTTGCTTTCTTCCAGGTAGTGTTTGTAGGTAACATAGTCCTTGAACTCTTACCTGCTTCAATTTGTCTTACTTACATCATATATTTTCTGCAATCATAGCATTAATTCTTCTTTACTCTCTTCTCTTTATGTATGTATGCTGAGACCCTTCACCTTACACTACACTAACCTGGCTGATGACTAAGAGGCCATACCACTTTCACTCGTTTCTTGCTTGTTTTCTTTCTATCTCTCTCTCTTTTATTTTATTTTATTTTTTTATTGTTAAATCATAGCAGGGTACATTAGTGCAATCGCACGTACTCATTCTAAGATGCACCATAGATGTGGCCCCACCAATTACTCTCCCTCACCAAAACCTCCCCCCTCCCTTCCCCTTCCTTGTCCCTTTCCCCATAGTCTTGTGGTATAGTTGGGTTATAGCCTTCATGTGAAAGCTATAATTTATCTTCATAGTAGGGCTGAGTACATTGGATACTTTTTCTTCCATTCCTGAGATACTTTGCTAAGAAGAATATGTTCCAGC
>CAUYPK010005391.1:0-12780 GCA_963574355.1 Loris lydekkerianus | reverse complement strand
TGAAACTTAGTAAATGTGGAATGTAAATGTCTTAACACAATAACTGTGAAATTGCCAGGAAGGCTATGTTAACCAGTGTGATATAAACATGTCAACCGGTCTGTGAAACTAGTGTATGATGCCCCATGATCATATCAATGTTCACAGCTATGATTTAATAAAAAAAGAATAAAGAAAAAAAATAAAAAAATTGAGAGAATCATATGGTCTTTGTTTTTTAATTTGTTTATGTGCTGAATTACATTTATAGATTTATGCATATTGAACCAGCCTTGAGACCCTGGGATAAAACCAGCTTGGTCATGATGTATAATTTGTTTGATGTGTTGCTGGATTCTGTTTGTTAGGATCTTGTTGAATATTTTTGCATCTATATTCATTAGTGATATTGTTCTATAGTTTTCTTTTCTTGTTGTGTCTTTTTCTGGTTTTGGGATCAGGGTGATGTTTGCTTTATAGAACATGTCGAATAGTCTTCCTTCTTTTTCTACCTTTTGGAACAGGTTGAGTAATAAATGATATCTGATAATACCATAATAACAGGGGACTTTAACACTCTTCTTACAGAGCTGGATGAAACTTCTAAACAGAAATTAAACAAAGATATAAAAGATTTAAATGAGACCATAGAACAACTGTGCTTGATAGACGCATATAGAACACTCCATCCCAAAGATAAAGAATATACATTCTTCTCATCACCCCCTGGAACATTCTCCAAAATTTATCGTATCCTATTCCAAATAAGAAACCTCAACAGAATGAAAACAAATGGAAATTTTTCTTGTGTTTTCTCAGACCACAAGACACTAAAGGTGGAACTCAACTCCAACAAAAACTTTGAACCCCACACAAAGGCATGGGATATTAAACACTCTTTTATTGAATGACAGTTGGGTGCATGGAGAAATAAAACAGGAAATCATTAACTTTGTTGAGTATATTGACAATGAAGACACAAGCTACCAAACCAGTCAGATACTGCAAAAGCAGTTTTGAGAGGAAAATGTATCACTTAGATGCCTACATTTGAAAAACAGAGAGTGCATCAACAAACTCACAAGACATCTTATGGAATTGAAAAAAAAGAACAATCTAAGCCTAAACCTAATAGAAGAAAAGAAATCTCCAAAATCAAATCAGAGGCAAATGATTACTGAGAATCATTCAGAAAATAAATGAAACAAGGAGTTGGCTTTTTGAAAAAATAAATAAAATAGATAAACCTTTGGCCATCATAACTAGAAATAGAAAAGTAAAATCTCTAGTAACCTTAATTAGAAATGATAAAGGGGAAATAACAATTGATGCCACAGTGATACAAGAGATCATCTAGGAATACTACCAGAAACTCTATGCCCAGAAATTTTACAATGTGAAGGAAATGGATCAACATTTGGAATCATACCCTCTCCCTAAACTTAGCCAGAAATAAATAGATCTCCTGAACAGACAAATTTCAAGCACTGAGATTAAGAAAATACAAAAGCGTCCAACAAAAAAATGACTTGGTCCAGATGGCTTCATACCAGAATTGTATCAAACCTTCAAGGAAGAACTTATTCTCGTACTGCAGAAATTTTTCCAACAAATTGAGGAGAAAGAAATCTTCCCCAACACATTCAATGAAGCAAACATCACCCTGATACCCAAACCAGGAAAAGACCCAACTAAAAAGGAGAATATCAGATCAATATCACTAATGAATATAGATGCAAAAATTCTCTACAAATCCTAGAGAATAGATTATAGCTCATCATCAAAAAAGTCATACATCATGATCAAGTAGGTTTCATCCCAGGGATGTAAGGCTGGTTTAATATATGTGAGCTCATAAATGTTATTCACCATATCAGCAGAAGCAAAACCAAAGACCACATGATCCTCTCAATAGATGCAAAATAAGCATTCGATAAAATCCAGCATCATTTTCTAATTAGAACACCTAAGAGTATAAGCATAGGTGGCACATTTCTGAAACTGATTGAAGCTATCTATGACAAACCCATAGCTAATATTTTACTGAATGTAGTAAAACTGAAAGGCTACTGTAATGTCTTAAGTAGAAACCAATAATGCATGTTATTTTTATGCTTGAATAAATAATAGAAAAATGCTTAGCTATTATCACTGCTGATGAACTATAGTTGATTTATGCATTTCTCACCTTCAGTCCTTTCATCTCTGCTTGAAACACCTGTTCTCCATAAGACAAGCTTCTTCCACTTTTTCAGCCATCATACTTCATGTCACTAAATAACTTTCAGGAAGCTATCTCCATACTCTGTGAATATAACCTGTACTATTTCTCATGAGTTATCTAAGAATATTTTGCATATATCTATTCACATATTTATTTGTTTATTAATTGGACCTTTAAGAAAATATAGAAACAACTGTGTCAATGTAGAGAGGCAGAACAAGGAAAACTCTTAGGCTAATTACTGTGTTCCAGCAGTTCTCTCAAATGTGAACAATATGTACTTGCTAAATTGTCTCTAGGAAGGACAGTGCAGCCAGAATTAAACCATTTCATTCCTATGAGATAATATAACACAGTACAGAATGTTAATTTATTTCAATTATATAAGGAGAGTTATGACTACATAACATCTCTGTTAATAATCTTTATTATAAGAAGTAGAGTGGTTTGCTTCAAAGGAGAAAGTAGTGTCTATATTGTGTCCAGCTGCTACACTTTGAACTATATTTTTTGTTATGCCCTTCTTGATAGAATGAGAGTCTCAAACACTTTATGGAAACTTTGAAAATGTTTAAGAGGTAAGGGAAAAAATCATTGCTTATCAATAAACCTGGATAATATTTAATCTTGAGTTTTGAGTATGTATTTAATGATTTTGATGCAATGTCTTTGATGTCTGTTTCTTAGAATTGCTTCAGTCGAGGGGGGAGGAGCAAGATCTAGAAACATCTTCTGAAAGAGGCTCCTTTCCAAAAGGAAAAACAACGTCCAGAAACAGCCCAATACAGCTGAAGACTAGGAGCCCAACTGCGAGAGAAATGATAACTGCAGGTCACCTCTGCTGAGACAAGCTGCGACTCCAAGAAACCAACATTCAGGTACAAAGTTCATCTGAAAGGAAACGTGCCCATCAACTCTCCCTAGAAAGCTGTGGCACTTTTTATTTTAATTTTCTGTCTCCTTTCTTTTTTTCTCTTCATTTGATCCTGTGGTTTTTCTACAGAAAAGCAGTGTACTGTGGACTTCTTGCCTCACTCTACGAGTGAGTGCTGTGGGAAGTGGGGAGTACTTCTTCAGAGGGACCCTGCTGTGACTCTGAACACTTTCTTGCTAGTCAGAAAAATTGAACTAAACTCTTCCCTGCCATTATGAACACCCAGTACACCCTTCCCCCCTTACCTGACAAACAAGAAGCCTAAGCCCTGCTGAAACTGAGGGAGGAGTTCTTTGAGCAAAACCCCCTCTCACTGTCTGCCAGACCAAGAACCCCCCACAATAATTCTGGGGGCCTAGCCTAGCCTCCCCCAAACTCCTACAGGGACTCCACCTGCAACTGTGCCACCCAGCGATCCCCTCCTGCCCGAGCCAGGAACTCCTTCAGCAACTGTGCAGCCCAGAGCCTGGTGCCTACCAGACCTTCTGCAAGCCCACCCCAGGTAGGGACTCCAACGGAAGCTATGCAGCCCCATACCCTGCACTCACCGGTCCTCTGTATGTCCTGGTCAGGAACTCTGAGAGCCACACAACCCATGTCCTACCTCCCATAACCCCCCTGCCTCCACCCCAGGTCCATGTGTCTTACCAAGGACTCTGGAAACTGTGCAAACTGCACCCTCCCTCTGGAGCCTTCCCTGCCTCTGCATGGAGCCCTCGTCCTGTCTAGAGAAGGTTGGAGCCTTGGGCTCTCTGTGCCAAAGTCACCAGGCACCAGGTACTCCCAGAACCACATGCACTATCCCCCATTGCTGGATCTGGGTGTGCCACACTCTGGAGCTACTCCCACAGCCAGAACATTCTGGCTGGAACAGTCCCAGAGGAGTTACAAAGGATAAATCCCTACAAAGATCCAGCAACAATAGTGTGATCCCACTTGGGTCTAATCTTGGAGAGACACCTCCCCAGCTCTGAGGATGGCCCAGAGGCAATGGTGAAAAACAATGGGGATGAATCAAGAAAAACACTGGCAATATGAATAATCAGACTACATCAACTTCCCCCTCCCCCCCAAAAAAAAGCAGACACAGCACAGGATCCCATGCATAAAAAAAAATGGCTGAGATATCAAAAATCGAATTCACAATCTGGATAGCAAATAAGATCAAATTAAAATTTTCAGCAGCAATGCAAAAGATATCTCAAGATTCAACGAATTCAAAGACAAAATGGCCAATGATTTTGACACATTTAGACAATAAGTTGCAGCCCTCAACAATCTGAGAAATACAGTAACATCCCTCAGTAAAAGAATGGAGCAAGCAGAAAAAAGGATTTCTGACATTTAGACAAAGCTTTCAAATGTTCCCAAACTTTCAAAGAGGAAGTGAAATGGAGGGCAAAAACTGATCCCTCTCTCAGAGAGCTCTGGGATAATTTGAAGAAAACAAATATTCATCTTATAGGGATTCCTGAAAGCAACAAAGTGGCTTCACAAGAGACAGAGATTCTTCTTCATGAGATTATGAAAGAGGGGTGGAGCCTATGGCTTAAAGGGATAGGGTGCCAGTCCCATATGCTAGAGGTGGTGGGTTCAAACCCAGCCCCGGCCAAAAAGCACAAAAAAAAAAAAAGAGAGAAACATAGAGAGAGAGATTATAAAAGAGAGCATTCCAGACATGCCAACAGATTCTGAAATTCAGATAGCAGACAGTTTCAGAACTCCAGCACGACTCAAGCTGAATAAGACATCCCCGAGACACATCAGAAACAATGTCACTAAAATTAATATGAAGGATAAAATTCTGAAATCTGCCAGATGTAAGAAAAACATAACCTACAAAGGGAAAAATATTAGAATAACTACAGATCTCTCTGCTGAAATCTTTCAAGCTAGAAGAGGATGGTCATAGACTTTTAATCTCCTAAAACAAAATAAGTTTCAACCCAAGATTATGTATCCACCTAAACTGAGTGTCAATTACAATGGAGAAATTAAATACTTAAATAGAATTCACATGTTGAAGAAATTTGCCATAACTAAACCAGCTCTCCAGGATATTCTCAGACCTATCCTCCATAATAACCAGCATAATTCTTCACCACAAAATTCAACTCATCCAGAAACTTTTGATCAAATTCC
This sequence comes from Loris lydekkerianus, assembly GCA_963574355.1. NCBI lineage: Eukaryota > Metazoa > Chordata > Mammalia > Primates > Lorisidae > Loris > Loris lydekkerianus. The sequence goes on along the minus strand of CAUYPK010005391.1, from coordinate 7,501 downwards.
AACTTCCGCAGTTGCAAAAGAATTAAAAATGTCCACTGGACTAACGTAAGGCTTATCAATATTCTCAATTAATGTGAATGGTTTAAATTAACCTCTAAAGAGGTGCAGGTTGGCTGACTGGATACAAAAACTCAGGACAGACAATCCGGTGCATACAAGAATCTCATCTTACCTTAAAAGATAAATATACACTCAAGTTGAAGGGATGGTCATCTATATTCCAGGCAAATGAAAAGCCAAAAAACACAGGCATTGCAATCCTATTCACAGACACAACAGGCTTTAAACCAACAAAAATAAGGAAGAATAAGGATAGACACTTCATATTTGTTAAAGGTAATACTCAATACGATAACATTTCAATTATGTATATTTATGCACTCAACCAGAATGCACCTCAATTTATAAGAGAAACTCTAACAGACATGAGCAACTTGATTTCCTCCAGTTCCGTAGTATTCGGAGATTTTAACACCCCTTTAGCAGTGTTGAATAGATCCTCCAAAATGAAGCTCAGCAACGAAATTTTAGATTTAAACTTGACCATTCAACATCTGGATTTAACAGACATGTACAGAACATGTGTCATCCCAACAAAACTGAACACGCATTCTTCTCATCAGCCCACGGTACATACTCCAAAATCGATCACATCCTAGGTCAATGGTCTAAACTCAGCAAATTAAAAAAAAATAAAAATTATTCCTTGCATCTTCTAATATCATCATGAAATAAAGGTTGAAATCAATAACAACAGAAATCTACATACTCACACAAAAACATGGAAGCTAAATAACCTTATGCTGAAGGATAGATGGGTCATAGACCAGATTAAGAAGGAAATTACCAAATTTTTGGAACTAAGTGACAATGAAGACACAAATTGTCAGAACCTCAGGGATACTGCAAAGGCAGTCCTAATAGAGAAATTTATAGCACTACAAGCCTTCCTTAAGAGAATAGAAAGAGAAAAAATTAACAATTTAATGGGACATCTCAAGCAACTAGAGAAGAAAGAACATTTCAATTCCATACCCTGCAGAAGAGAAGAAATAACCAAAATTAGAGCAGAATTAAATGAAATTGAAAACAAAAGAATTATACAACAGATCAATAAATCAAAAAGTTGGTTTTTTGAAAAGGTCAGTAATATAGATAAACCTTTGGCTAACCTAACCAGGAAAAAAAGAGAAAATCTTTAATTTCATCAATCAGAAATGGTAAAGATGAAGTAACAACAGATACCTCAGAAATTCAAAAAATCCTTAACGAATATTACAAGAAACTTTACTCTCAGAAATATAAAAATCTGAAGGAAATTGACCAATACTTGGAAGCACGCCACCTACCAAGACTTAGCCAGAATCAAGTGGAAATTTTGAACAGGCCTATATCAAGTTCTGAAATAGCATCAACTATACAAAATCTCCCTAAAAAAAAAAAAAAAAAAAAAGCCAGGGATCAGATGGCTTCACATCAGAATTCCACAAAACCTTTAAAGAAGAACTATTACTTATATTACTAAACCTCTTCCAAAATATAGATAAAGAAGAAATACAGCAAAACACATTCTATGAAGCAAACATTATGTTGATCCCTACCAGGGAAATACCCAACAAAAAAAGAAAATTATAGACCACTATCACTAATGAATATTTATGCAAACATATTCAATAAGATCCAAAAAAACAGAATCCTAAAACACATCAAAAAAAAATTATACACCATGACTAAGTGGGATTTATCCCAGGGTCTCAAGGCTGGTTTAATATACATAAATCTATAAATGTAATTCAGCACATAAAAAAACTAAAAAATAAATACCATATGATTCTCTCAATTGATATAGAAAAAGCTTTTGATAATATACAGCATCCCTTCATAATCCGAACACTTAAAGACATCTGTATAGAAGGGACAGTTCTTAAACTTATAGAGGCCATCTATAGCAAACCCATAGCCAATATTGCATTGAATGGAGTTAAATTAAAATCATTTCCACTTATGTCAGGAACCAGGAAAGGTTGCCCATTGTCTCCATTGCTCTTTAACATTGTAATGGAAGTTTTAGCCATTACAATTAGAGAAGAAAAAACGATTAAGGGTATTCACATAGGGTCAGAAAAGATCAAAGTTTCACTCTTCACAGATGATATGATTGTACATATGAAGAATAACATGGATTCTACTACAAAACGTTTAGAAGTGATCAAGGAATACAGCAGTGTCTCACGCTACAAAATCCACACCCATAAATCTGTAGCCTTTATATATACCAACAATAGCCAAGCCAAAAAAAGTCAAGGACTCTAGTCCTCTCACAGTAGTGCCAAAGAAGATGAAATATTTGAGAGTACACCTAACAAAGGACGTGAAAGATATCTACAAAGAGAACTATGAAACTCTAAGAAAAGAAATAGCTAAAGATGTTAACAAATGGAAAAACATACCATGCTCATGGCTGGGAGGAGTCAACATTGTTAAAATGTCTATACTACCCAAAGCAATATAAAATTTTAATGCAATTCTTACAAAATCTCCATTGTCATAATATAAAGATCTCGAAAAAATAAAACTTTGTTTTATATAGAATAAGAAAAACCTCAAATAGCCAAGACATTACTCAGAAGTAAAAACAAAACAGGAGGAATCATGCTATCAGACCTGAGACTGTACTATAAATCGAGTGATCAAAAATGCTTGGTACTGTCAGAAAAACAGAGAGGTAGATATCTGGAACAGAATAGATAGCCAAGAGATGAATCCAGTTACTTACTATTATTTGATCTTTGACAAGCCAATTAAAAACATTAAGTGGGAAAAAGACTCCCTGTTTAACAAATGAAGCTGGGTGAACTGGCTGTCGATCAGTAAAAGATTGAAACTTTCATCATTAACTAAGATAGTCTCTCACTGGATAAAGAACGTAACTTAAGACATGAAACTTTAAAAATACTAGAAGAAAGTGCAGGGAAAATTCTTGAAGGAATTGGCCTTGGTGAATATTTTATGAGGAAGACCCCCCCAATCAATTGAAGCAGTATCAAAAATACCCCACTGGGACCTGATCAAACTACAAAGCTTCTGCAGAGCCAAGAACATAATAAGTATAGCAAGCAGACAGCCCTCAGAATGGAAGAAAATATTTGCAGGTTATACCTCTGACAAAGTTTTAATAACCAGAATCCACAAATAACTCAAAATTATTAGCAAGAAAAGAACAAGTGATGTCATCTCAGGGTGGGCAAAGAACTTGAAGAGAAACTTCTCTGAAGACAGGTGCACGGCCTTCAGACACATGAAAAAAGGCTCATCACCCTTAATCATCAGAGTAATGCAAATCAAAACTACTTTGAGATATCACCTTACTCCAGCAAGATTAGCCCACATAACAAAATCCCAAAAACAGAGATGTTGGCGTGGATGTGGAGAAAAGGGAACACTTCTACACTGCTGGTGGGAATGCACACTAATACTTTCCTTTTGGAAAGATGTTTGGAGAATACTCAGAGATTGAAAAATAGACCTTACATTCGATCCTATAATTCCTTTACTAGGTATATACCCAGAAGACCAAAAATCACAATATAACAAAGACATCTGTACCAGAATGTTTACTGCAGCCCAATTCATAATTGCTAAGTCATGGAAGAAGACCAAGTGCCCATCGACCCATGAATGGATTAATAAATAGTGGTACATATATACCACAGAATATTATGCAGCCTTAAAGGAAGATGGAGACTTTACCACTTTCCTGTTTACATGGATGGAGCTGGAACATATTCTTCTTAGCAAAGTATCTCAAGAATGGAAGAAAATATATCCAATGTACTCAGCCCTGCTATGAAGCTAATTTATAGCTTTCACATGAAGGCTATAACCCAACTATAGCCCAAGAGTATGAGGAAAGGGCTAAGGGAGGGGAGGGGAGGGGAAAGTTGGGATGGAGGGAGGGTAATTGGTGGGGCCACACACACGGCACATCTTAGAATGGGTACAGGCGAAACTTACTAAATACAGAATACAAATGTCTTCATACAATAACTAAGAAAATGCCATGAAAGCTATGTTAAACAGTTTGATGAAAATATTCCAGATTGTATATGTAACCAGCACATTGTACCCCTTGACTGCACTATTGTGCTTAATAAGTATAGCAAGCAGACAGCCCTCAGAATGGAAGTGCTATGTACACAGATATAATTTAATAATAAAAAATGAAAGAATTGCTTCACTAAATGTATCATAAAAAGAAGCTACGTAATAACTAGTGCTTTGCACAGAAGAGGAAATATACATAAATCTTTATGAAAAATAAAATCCTGAAATGGTGTGTTATAGTCACTTGCAGCATGAAACCATTCTTGAAACCTCAGAATTCAAATAACTATTTTGAAAAATAATGAGACTTCTTCCCTTTTGAAGTATAAGTTTGTTTTATCCCTGTTATTATCCCTTTTTGTTTTTTTGTACTCTGTAAATAATAATAATAACAACAATGACAACAACATATGATACATTTTGGAAAGATAACCAAAAGTTTTAAAGAAAAATCGACAAAATTCTTGGTTGACAAGTTTTCATTTCACCACAGTTCTTTTTCATTTTTAAGGATTTTCTTTTACTACTTTACAATAGCTTTGAATTTATAGAACATTTCCATAGTCAGTATATTTATCCACTGCAGAGTTTGTATTGTTATTAGCTTCTTACATTAGTATGGGATATTTGTAACAATTAACAAACCAATATTATATATTATCATTTACTGATATCCATACACTAATAACATTTCTTTTTGTTTTTCACTAATTGACCATTTTCTGTCCCACAGTCTCTTCCAGGATAACATATCACAATTTTTTTTGTTAGATGTTTTAAAGCCTTTTATTTACAAAGCATTCATTGAGATTCAAAGGCTTTAGAACATGGAGCTTCCTTTCCACTCCTCTTCACCACCGACCATTTAAATGAACCTCTCTTTCTTCTATGGCCTTCCTGCTCATAGCCTGCCAATGCTGCTTTTCAGTGCTACACAGATCAGGGCAACCCTGAGGACCAGCTTTTCTTTCCTCTAAGCCAGGAGGAGTGGATGACGGAACAAGGCTTCAGGTGAAGTTCCTAGACCAGTGCTTGAAATTGGTCTGTTCAGGAGATCTATTTCTTCCTGGCTAAGTCTAGGCAAAAGGTGTGATTCTATATATTGATCTATTTACTTCACATTATCAAATTTCTGGTTATGTAGTTTCTGGTAGTATTCAGAGATAATCTCTTATATCTATGTGGCATCTGTTGTTATTTCCCTTTTATCTTTTTTGATTGAGATTATTAGAGATTTTACTTTTCTGTGTCTAGTTAGTCTGGCCAAAGATTTACCTATTTCATTGATTTTTTTCAATAAACCAAGTTTTTGTTTTGTTAATTTTCTGAATAACTTTATTGTTTTCAATTTCATTAACCAAGGAGTTCACAGATGGTGGGCCAACCATCAAGAGGGTGGAGTCAAAATAAGCCAGATGAAAGCCACGCATAGCCAAAGCACCATCCCAACCACTAACGAATTTAAAAAAGCACAGCTTCCTCCTATAGTTGGAGAAGGGTATCTGCCGCTCAGAATTTCTCACCATGGATCCCTTGAAGCATCAGGGCCACACATTAGAGAGGCCCCTAAGTTTCTGCCAGAAATGGTGGGAGTGTCAGGGTCTATATCTCTTCAATGCTCCTGTACCCTGCTTAATCCACAAACAATATTTCCCTCTGGATGCTGGTGAGAGAAGCTGGCCTCCTCAACACTTGCTTATGTGGTCACTATGTTGGAGGAGCAGAGTTCAGACTTTGTCACTGCTCCAGCATCTGTGAGGTAAGCCATTACACCGAGGTTATCTGAGCTGGGATGTACCCAAGTCAGCACAGAGGATAATGGGCCTCATAAAGGGGCTCTCTGTCCAGTTGCTAAAGAAAGGTGGAGTCACTATGGATACATGCTTTTTGGAGCCAAAATGGTTTTCTATTCTGTGGGCAAGAGGGAGATTCAGGGGAAACAACACATAGGTGCAAGAAAGTTGGGTCTCTGGTCCCTAGTGGCACTCTACCATAAGATGAGAATTTCTATGGTTTAATGCTCAACAAGAGCCCCCCTTGTGGAGGCCAGTGTCCCTCTTACCCCTCTTTTTGGCTCTGGTTCCTTTTGATCTGATACACTGCATGACTGTCCTCTCTTCTCTCTCTCTTTTTTCTTTCTCTTTTTCACCCTGTAGTTCCTCTTAGTGGGGTCGCTGAACACCTCTGTTACCTCTCCCTGGGATCTACTTCCAATTTCAATTGTTCTGAATTCACTTAACTCTAGTCCTCCTCTTTCTCATCAGCACAGTCCAATGAGAACTGCCTAAAGTTGGTCATATTGCCTTCCCTTCTGCTGCTCAGCACTTTTAATATATCATCCAACTGCATTGTGACATCCATGTTTTCTGATGGTAAATCAATAGTTAATGCTTTTAAGATCTCTTTGTGTGAAAAGTTGTTTCTTGCTGCTTTCAAGATTTCTTTGTTGATGTAAGCTTTTAACAGCTTGACCATAGTGTGATTTTATAATGTCTCAGTGTAGAGCAAAGTGGGTTTATCAGTTTGTAAACCTCTGGGAGTCCTTAGAGAACCTTGAATATGCAGATTTCTGTCATTCTTTGAATTTGAAAAGTTTCTAGCCATTATTGTCTCACATATTTTTCAGATCAGTTCTTTCATATCTTTAAATATTTACTTAAATAATGTTTTAATTTTTTTCAGATAACCCACATCACATAAGTCAAATGCCATAATTTTCAAATAAGATCTCACCTGCTGTCTCTGAAATCATAGACCAAGTTCTCACACTAAAAATGTTGGCCCCTGTATTCAAGACTGCTGTTGAGTGGGCGGTGCCTGTAGCTCAAAGTAGTAGGGTGCCGGCCCCATATACCAGAGGTGGCGGATTCAAACCCAACCCTGACCAAAAACAAACTGTAAAATAAATAAACAAACAAACAAAAAAGACTGTTGTTGAGCCAGGAAAGGTACAGGGAAAATGCAAATAAAAATACCACAAAACATTTCTGCCCTTTTAAACTTGCCTTTAAAAAAAAAAAATTCAGTGGTCAGTTGGTAGTTATAAACTTGTTTGTTTTTCAGAGCTCTGAAAAAATTGCTTCTGATAATTTCTGTTTATTTTTCTTTTTCTTAAGGTGTAGTAATATTTAATTTCATTCATTTAGCCATTTCATTCACTTAACTTTTTTTATTAAATCATAACTGTGTACATTGGTGCATTTATGGGGCTCATTGTACCAATATGATATACAATGTGAAATGCTTATGTTGAACTGATTAACACATTCATCACCTTGTTTACTTATTTGTTGTGCTAAGACCATTATACTCTTTACTAAATAGTTTTGAAATGGGGAAAGGGAGGGGAGTGGAGGGGGGAGGGTTGGTGGAGGGAGGGTAATTTGTGGGACCACAT
>CAUYPK010005390.1:0-17662 GCA_963574355.1 Loris lydekkerianus | reverse complement strand
GTAGCTGGGTTCATCTCTCGGTTCTCTATTCCTTTCCGTACATCTACCTCTCTGTTCTGAGACACATTTTTGATAGCAGCAAGTTTTATGGGGTATTCAAGCCCTCTCCACACCTGATTCCCAGTGAGTTCAAGTCTGAGTTCCCAAGCTCCCTCTGCCCCCCTTCTGCAGTGACTGCTGCACTCAATCCCTCCCAGCCCCTGGTCCTGTTTGTAGAAGGCATTTCTCTACATGACTCCAAGGATCTGTCTCTGAGGGCCAGACCATCCTGCAATAAGCTTGTAGATTTGGTCTCAGCTTCCAGGAGCTGACTGAAATGCCTGAAGTTCCATGCTGTCCCTGAAACTTTTTTTTCCCCTGCTCACTTCATTTCCTCAAAGTATATTTTTCAGACAATAGTTAAAATTAAGCACATCTGAAGCTTCTTTACTTCCAAATTAGATTGCCTCTGGCTTTTACTTAGCATTCACTTGCCAACTGGTCACAGGGCACCAAAGGAAATTGCCATCCCTATGGATCTGCCTACCTCAAAGTCAATTTATTAGAATTCCATATCTCCCTGTAATATATGTAGTGCCCCATGGGGGTGTTTTTGCTCAGATCTTATTTTAACATGAGAGATACTTCTAGTGCTCACTGATTTCCAGAGCAAGGATGACTGATGGTTCCAGAATTAGATGTATGACCAAAGCCCTTCTGACTCAGAAAAACCAGATCTTTGTTACTCCTCAAATTCTTTCTAATAACACCTACTGTTGTTAGGAATGTATTTGTGAGAGGGTGATTCACCTCAAATATTATAGTATCTCCAAACCAAAATGCCTTTAACGATAGTAATTTTTCTTCAAGGAAAGAGAAAGATGAACCTTCAGAGAAATTCTTAAGCAAAGTTATTTATATTTTAAGTCCCTTTTGCTGATTTCCTGAGTCTACAACTACAATTTAGGTCTCACACTCTTGGGGTTGTTGCCTCTAATTAAAGGGTTATCTCTCATTTCCCTTACAATTCAGTAGTACGTATTGTTTAACATTCCAATTTTTCTAAGATATTTCTTCCCCGTGGGAAAAAGTTGAATCCATTATCTGAATTTTTTTAATGTTGTGAAATGCAAATAAAAACAACAATCAGATGTCACCACACATCCATTAGAATGGCCAAAATCCCAAACACTGATGACCCTAAATGCTAGCAGGAATGTGGAGGAATAGAAATTTTCATTCACTGCTGATGGGAATGCAAAATGATGCAGCCACTCTGAAAGACGGTTTGGTGATTTCTTGCAAAATGAAATATATTTTTACCACACAATCCAATGATCATGTTCCTTAGTATTTGCCTATAGGGATTATGTCCACACAAAAATCTACATGTGAAATGTTTATAAGAGCTTTCTTTACAACTGCCAAAACTACATGTGAAATGTTTATAAGAGCTCTCTTTACAACTGCCAAAGCTACTGCTGTGACCTTCAGTAGGTGAATTGATAAAGTGTAGTATGTCCAGACAATGGAAACTTAGTCTACATTAAAAATAAATGAGCTATCAAGCCATGAAAAGACATGAAAGAAACTTACATGTGTATATATTACTAAGTGAGAGAAATCAGTCTGAAAAAGCTACATACTGCATGATTCCAACAACACACTGTTCTGGAAAAGGCAAAACTGTGGGCCAGATGCGGTGGCTCACTCCTGTAATCCCAGCCCTCTGGGAGGCCAAGGCTGGTGGATCGCCTGAGCTCAGGAATTCAAGACCAGCCTGACCTAGAGTGAGATCCCACCTCTAAAATACCGGCTGGGGAAAGGGGGTTCCTATAGTTCCAGAAACTAGGGAGGCTGACTCAAGAGGCTCACTTGTGCCCAAGAGTTTGAGGTTGTTGTGAGCTATAATGCCATGGCACTCTACCAAGGGCAACAAAGTGAGACTCTGTAAAGGCAAAACTATGGAGACAGTAAAGAAAAAAAAAAAAAAAAAAAAAAAAAAAAGTCAGTGGTTGACAGTAGTTAGTGGAAAGGAAGGGACAGAGCACAGAGGACTTTGAGGGCAGTGAAATTACTCTGGATGGCGGTATAATGGGGGAAATATGTCAATATAAGAGTGGCACCTGTGGCTCAGTGAGTAGGGTGCCGACCTCATATACCGATGGTGGTGGGTTCAAACCCAGCCCTGGCCAAACTGCAACAAAAAATAGCCGCACATGAGGCAAGAGAATTGCCTAAGCCCAGGAGCTGGAGGTTGCTGTGAGCTGTGATGGCACAGCACTCTACCAAGGGCAATAAAGTGAGACTCTGCCTCTACAAAAAAAAAAAAAAAAAAAAAAAAAAATCATGGAAGGTACAAGAGTAAGCCCTAGCCCTAATGTAAACTATGAACTCTTGGTGAAATATACATCATGAAGTTTCATTAATTATAATATATGTACCATTGTCACGGAGGATACTGATCTGGGAAAGACAAGGCACAGGTGGGGCCAGGAGGAATGTGGGAAATCCACTCAATTTTGCTGAGAACCTAAAATTTCTCAACACAAAGTCTAATAAAAATGCTATATCAGTAGTAATTCCCTTGATGTTTATTATATTATGCTAAACCAGAATATAGTTGATTTTTTGAGACAGAGGCTATGTCACCCTCAGTAGAGTGCTATGGCATCACAGCTCACAGCAACCTCAAACTCTTGGGCTTAAGTGAATCTCTTGCCTCAGCCTCCCAAGTAACTGAGACTACAGGCACTCACCACAATGCCTAGCTTTGTTGTTGTTGTAGTTGTCATTGTTGTTTATCTGACCTGGGCTGGGTTCAAACCCACCAGCTTGGATGTATGTGGCCGGCACCCTACCCACTGAGCTACAGGCACTGCCCCAGAATATAGTTTCTATAAGTAGCTCCTATCAATATGCCAACTAAGCTCAGGAAGTGGATACACCTCTCCTGATGCAGTCTCAAGATAGCAATGGAGTAGGTATTGTCAATACCACCAGCCCTGCCCATCTCCACAATGGCACCTTGTTCCAACAGTTACTCAAATCAGAAACCTGGGTTTTGTACAAATATTTCTCATTTATCCCACATTTGCTTTATTAATGAGTTTTGTCCAATCTGCTTCCACAATGCATTCTGGGTCTTTTCCCTTCTGTCCACTCACATGGTCATCTCTGTGGGAAAGTGTACCACCATCATCTGTCAAGTGGGCAATGTCTTAAGTCTCTCTCTTCATCGTTCACCCTCCTTCCTGTTGAGGCCCTTCAGTCCCCTCTCCACACAACAGCTTTAAGGTTCGTAGCAGTACTCAGTTAAAACTCAGTGTTTTCCCATGTCCTTACAATGAAAATCTAACCCTTTTAACATGACTAAGGTTGGGAAGCTGGGCACTAATCCTGTTTCTCAAACCTTATCCAGACCCATGACCACTCTCTATTTCTACAGCTACAACCACATCAGCCTCCTTAGGTTTCCCAAATACACCACAACCTTGTGTTGTTTCCACGGCCTGGCACTGTCTTCCTCTGTTCTTCTCTTGAAATTGGCCAGCTCAAGTCTTTGCTCAAATGTCACTTCCTCAGAGAGACTTCTGAACCAGCCAAACTAAAATTGGTTCACAATCAGCTCCCTGGTTCTCTTTCACAGCATCCTGTAATTTTCCTTCAAATGTATTTCACAATCTGAAATTTCTTTTTTTTTTTAATTTATTTATTTTCCCTCCATTTATATTAGTTCTAATAAAGCAAGGACTATTTCTGACTTGATCACTTTATAACAGTAGCTAGCACAGTGTAGGCCCTGATAAAAAATAGTTGAATGAATGAAAGGATAAATGGAAAAATAACCAATGCTCAAAGATATAGTAGTTTCCCCTTATCTGTGGTTTCACTTGCCCCAGTCACAGTTACTCGCAGTCAACCATGGTCAAAAAATATCATATGAAAAATTACAGAAATGAACAATTCAGAAGTTTTAAATTGTGTGCTGTTCTAAGTAGCTAAAAAAGTTGATCTCATAAAAGGTAGAGAGTAGAATGGTAGTAAAGGTTGGAAAGTAGGTGAGTGAGAGGGGGATGAAGAGAGGTGTGTTATGGCTACAGACAGCTAGATGAGAGGTGTAAGCTACGTCATTCACAGCATAGTCCAGTGCCTACAGCATATTATATATTTCAAAGTAGCTAGAAGAAAGAATTTAAATTGTTCCCATCATACAAATGATAAATACAGAGATGAATACCTCAAATACGCTCACTTGACCATTACATACATATTCTATGCATTCAACAAAATATTACATTTACCCCATAATTATGTTCTATTATAAAAAGCAAAATTTTTTATCCATGAAATGGTGAAGAAAAAAAGAAATTCATGCTAGATTTGCTGTTACACCTCAAACTGCAAACATTACAGCCACAGTGTGTAATGTAAGTGCTTAGTTATCGTAAAATGGAAAAGGCTTTAAATTTGCAGATGGAAGACATGAACGGAAAGGTGGTCATATCGGTGGCAATCAGGTTCACCACCATTGACAGTTTCAGACATCCACTGGGAGTCTTGGAATACATCCCCTGAGGACAAGGAGAAACTATTTCATGCAATCTTTGTTGAAGGAACTATTGCATACAATATTTGAGATAATCATGTTCTAAGACAGAAATAGGACCATAATTCCTTCTGTTTTCAAGTAGCACTGGAGCCATAGTAATACCCTACTTTTCCTCAAAGAACATAAGGATTGTTTTTCTGGTAATGCATGGAGTGGAATTATCAAAACTTTCAAAATTCAAACCACTAATTCCAATGCTACTGTATCCCATGACTAATATGAACCATGTACTATCATTACTGTGGATTCTGTTGAATTTTACTATTCATTCTCAATCAGTATTTATTCACAGCTATGTTGAAAACTGGAAAAGACCCAGTGATTAGTTGCTGCATCAATGTATTTTTCCCTGAAGTATGTCATCAATATGATCCCTTATTTCACTGTTAAATCTAAAATAAAGAATGAGCTAAAAATAGCAACTTTATCATGATATCATAAATATTTGTTCTGTTCTGATAATTCTGTGCACAATTTCATTTGTACCTACTAGCCTTCAAGTTCTCTTTCTGGTTAAACTTGAGCAACTCTGAAAAAAAAGAGTTTATGGGATCTACTGAGAATGTCAAAGATTGCAGGCTAAATTGATTTGAAGTTTTCCTACTTCAGTTATTAGTCACAGACTGTACAATTTGGCAAAACTTAAAGTCATAATACTTTTTAAAAGTCATAAAAATGTCTAATAAGCATTTGAATTTCCATAGACTTCCAATTTGATAAAATTTTTTCCAAACCATTCTCAGAATTGATTACTTTATCATATGCTGTCTATGAAGAGCACACCTACTTTATTCTGGGCATTCTTATAGTCTCTATCTATCACTGTAATAACCATAATTACTTATAGTGAGATTAATACATATGTGACCTCATATCATAGAGTTATAGGTATTTATGTACTCATTTTTCTCCCGTTTTTATATATTTTGTCCATCTTCATTAAATCGTAACTCTCTTATGATGGAAATCACGTCTATGACTACTTCCTTTGTAACTTTCCACAAAGCCTGGCAAAGTACTTTGACCCTTGTAGCTACATAATAAACATTGGTTCATTGCCTGAGGGAAGCATTTGACAACTCAGTCATAAGGAATTCACAGTGGTGCATAAATTTATCAATTTAATTCTGTATGTTCCTCTGAGAGGTGATATACCAAAAATATTTTCTAATCTTAGATGAGATCTATTCTTACAATTAAATAAGAAAAAAAGCAAAATGTCATTTACATTGGTGCTTGCCTAATTTCATGATAGCAGGCTCTTCGGTGTGTAAAAGTTAAACTTGCATGAATGAAATTGGAAAGACAGGTGCTCTGCTGGAGTGCATTGCTTCACTTAGCTTCTTACCTTACTGCTCAAATTTGGGATATGTGATGTCACTTTTGGAGACATATATTAATATTTCATAAGAGCATTGTCTGAAATAATACAAAAATGTAACACAATATGATGCATCTCTTGGAGGGAGAATGGGCTAAATCTGTATATTTCTGGGTTCACATCTTGGCTCTGCCACTTACTCATTATACGACCTTGCACGAATCACTTGTCCTCTCATAGTCTTAGTTACTTCAACTGTAAAATGGAATAAAAAAGCCTACCATGTAGTGTTGTTATGGGGATTAATGACTTAGAATCTAGAAAATGTCAAATACAGCTAGTGTGAACAAATGCCTACCTAATGTTTTTTCAAATTTTCTTCCACAATAGCTTCCCTTTTGTTATGGGTTGCTTAAAGGGGAGATGATGAGAGGCAGTTATGTGGATCTCCTGTGTGATCAGGAGACTGCTGCAGCAGGTGGCAACACTTCCCCGCTCCAGTTCTTCCCTTGTTTCTTCCTACTCAGCCTCCTCATCACAAGCAAAGCTCATCAATAAGAACAGTCTCTTTGAAAAATCCAACCTGTAGAATACCCTGCATAACATTTACTTGTAGTTGTCCTCTCTTTTTACATAATACTTTCATTCTAAAACAGAAGATAAGTTTTGGCAACATCTGGGTGTTGTCCACCAAAATCTACAATAATCCTTAAGAGACTCATCTATCTCTAGTCTGGTTAATAACACCGTACTCTCTCCCCACTGTGGTCCAGCCCTTGTACATGCTACTAGAATTCTTCTCTCATAGTTTAGTTTTGGGAGTGTCTTTCCATGCTTAAGAACATTCCGGCACTCCCCATTTCCTAGAGTTAAACTTTTTATTATGGCTTTCATAGCCTTGCAAAATCTGAAATTCATCTTCCTTTCTATTCTTCTCTCTCACTACTCCCTGTCCTGAGGTCAGAGAGAGCTATCAATCAGTCCTGAACATGCCTAAACCACATGCCTTAATTATTGCTGTTCTCTCCACTGAATTTGTCAAATTTCTATTTGCAAGTATTATAATCCTAGCCTTTCCTAAAAATCCAGCGGATACATTTTACTTTCCTTGGCTTAATCTACCTGAAACTGCTTCTTATCCCTTCTTGATTACTTGAGTATTTACCCACCATTTAAATTCCAAATGTGAGAGTTATTTCCTCTTGGAAGTCTAAGACTGAATTCCCCCATGTCCTTAATTTCAGGTAGAATTCATGATTACATCTGATTATTTGCTGCATATGATACTTGCAGTCGTTCACCGTCACACTTTGCTGGTCTCACTTTGTGCATCTCTCTCGCATTAGAATGCATGTCCTTCACGGGCAGGTTCCATATGCCCAGCACATACTGCCAATTCCTCCAGATAGTACCCCTAAATGCATTTGTGGAATCAATGGGCCTCTTCATGAAGATTGCACCGTTCTTTCCCAGATCACATCCAAATAAATACTGTTTCCCTCTGTGGCATGACATTCTTCTGTGGCTTCTGATTGGACAAAGTAACCACATTATTTCTTGATGTATGGTTGTGTGTGTGTGTCCCGGTCTTTTCCTTCTTACTAGATAGTGAACTCCCTAAGAGAAAGAACAGGGTTTTACCAAGGAGGGCTCATTTTTAATCTCAGATCATAGTTTTTAGTGAATATTAACATTTTTATAACTTTTTAAACTACATTAGAAAGGCCATTAGAAATGTTTGATTCATGCTTACTCTTTGGGGAGGCATTACTATCTTTTTTAATAGCTAGTGTAGTTTAAATCAAAATTTTAAATCCCTAAAATAGCAGGACATATTCACCAAAATTCTCTAGACCAGGTATTAGAAGCTAGCTGGCAATAAAAGAATAATATTCCCTTGGTATAAGGCAAAAAATAGTAGTAATGACTAGAATAAACTTGATACAGTTTGACAACTGCCAACATTATTATCAAATCTTCCAATTTTTCAAAAGAAGCTTGAAATATATATATTATATAATAGCTCTCAAATTGTTTAATGTTGGTAACCAATTCCTTTAAAAAACAAACAAAAACATTTTTCAAGTGAAACTTAATACATCTATGAGTCAGGTGAGGCGTATAAACTAGCAGTTTTTTTGTATCTGCTCTAGATTGATTGTACCATCTCCTAGTTATTGAGGGTTTACTTTGAGCAATGCCCCATGCTAAGAACTTTACATTAACTTTCCAATTAAATTTGCATTCCTACGATCTGGACACTGTTGACCTGTAAAACATTAAGATAACACTTTACACATGAAAAAAACTGAGATACTGGCAATTTAAGTTATATCTATCAGATGACATTATCAAACATGTCACATTCTCTTCAGCAAACTCAGTTTTGATTCACTGCAATATAAAAAGGGCTTTGAGTCATACACAATTCAATGTATGCTGTAATTTAGTTTCTTCCTCTCCTGCAGATATCTGAAATACCTGATCAAAACAAAACTGAGATTGAGAACTGCTGTATAAACTAAAAAAAAACTGTGAAGTTTGTTGTATGTGGTATACTATATGAAAACACTACCTAAAAGTTACAACTTTAATCTTACAAAAGACAGCCCACCATAAAACTGCATAGAAAAAAATCTTAAATATCTTTATCCAAATATGAGCTTAGAGCCAGAAACAATATTATAAAGCAGGGAAGAAGGCAAGAAAGATGGCAGACATATGGGAAACATTAAAACTAATGTGTCCTGCATTTAGCAAGTTTTTCTGAGTATAAGTTATATTCACAGGTGTGTGTGAGGAGTTATTTTAATAGCCAAAAAAAGATACAATGATGTCCAATGTCAGAGATATTTTAGACATAGAACAGGAATTGATGGGTAATTTGAAGTGGAGTGTACTTGAGAGGGAACAGTCAGAGATGATGACTCAGAGAGTAAGAGGGGGACATGAGTGTCATTAACCAAGATAAAGTAACACAGGGGAAAGAGCAAAGCTTGGCATGGAGAATATAAAGGAGAATGTTGACAATAAAATAGTGCTTTCAGAAGCACAGTGAAGAGTACAGATGGGCACTCAGTAAGATGAGAGCCAGGGGGATGAGGTTGAGTTGGACAAAAATGAGATGGCAGTGAGAGTTTGGGAGAGGACAGCAGGCCAGACTGCCTTGTCTCTTAGGTCATAATTGTGAGTCACAAGAACAGTCAGAAAATTTCCAAATTGCCTGTAGGGTCCTGGTAATGATGGAGGAGGTTAGTGCAAAAAAGCCCAGTTTCAGCATTCTAAATAGCACTATGCCATCACAGTTCAGTGGCTGCAACTCCATTAAATCATAGCTTGTAGTTCAAGGTGTAATCAAGGTAACTGGGTTTTCAAATTGTTATGCGCAAAGCCCTAACGATTTTATGGAGGGGCTTTAGGGTCAGAAGAACACTGACAAGATTAAGTTCTGGGCTGCTACCCTCACTTAATCAGTGAAATTCTCTCTTAATTTTTTGTTTTATGTATCAGACTTCTCGGTTAAAAAGAATCCAATTGCTTGAAAAAAAAAAAAAAAAAAAAGAAAAGAAAAGCTTTAATAAAAATTCACTGAGGGGTGGAGGCAAGATGGACGACTGGAGCCAGCTTTCCACAGAGGCTCCCATTCAAAAGGAGAGTTAAAGGACAGATGTTTAGCAAGTAAGCTGATGGTTTGGAGCTGAGCCAAGAGAGATGGTAGAAGAATGCACATCAACCCTACTAAGGTGAGCTGTGACCCCAAAGATACAAACAATAGGTACAAAATCCACTGCCAAGCTGACAGGAGTCCCCTCCCCCAAGAAAATGGCTCGCAGTATACTCTCCACAAACAAGTGAGCAGAGTTTAAACATCCTCCCATTTTATTCCATGGGAGAAACCCTCTAAAAACCAGACCTCTTTCCACTACTAGGGTGCTATGGCACTCTCCTGCCAGGCATAAAACTATATAAAATTGTATATATCATCTACCCACAGTTCTGAACTCCCAACACTCCCCTCCACTCTCACCCTGAGGTCTGGAAGCCTATCCACCATGGAGTCCAGATCGTGGGCATTATCTTGAAAGGTGTGCACAGGGCGTGGGCTGTTGCAGGTCTGTGCTAATTCTGGGGCATGGGGGTAAGGAGAAGATGATAGACTAAAGGATCCATATAGGAGTGGGAGAGGTGGTGCTCCACAGCACAGAGCAGAAGTGGCAGCAGCAGAAACCATAATGCTCACACCCCTGGGGATATTCTGGAGAGACACTCCCTGTCACTCTGGGCAACAAGAGAAACCTGGACATCTTCTCTGGTGGCAGAAACTGGCAAAACAGATCTGGGATGGTAACACAGGCCCTGTGAGTAAAGGGTATGTCTGAGGCAGTACCTGTCTAGGCAGGGCACAGTGAGGATGGAGAATAGAAGAGGCATGCGCAGAGATGGCAAAATCCCAGGGTGGGGTTGAGCCAGGACTGCTTTAGTGAGCCTAAGAAACACCCAGCCCTCAGGGGATCATAGAGGAGACAAAGGCAGGCGGGCAAAAGCTGGGATTCAGAGCCAAGTGTGAGCTCTAAGCACACCCACCCCAACACAGACTGCAGTGAAGACAGACACACCAGCTCTGGGCAGTGGCAAACACCAGGGCTGAGTCACAGTTTCTATGAACTCAAACAATGTCTGGTCCACAAGGGAATATAGCCAGGACAGAATCACAAATTATGCAAAAATATAAGGATCAGAAACATCAATCAGGGGTGGGGCTGGAACTGAGTGAACTGCCCCAGCTTCCATTAACCACCCTAAGTTGTCAGGCCTCAGCTTTCCCTGCCAGATTGTGGCAGAGTATGGAGGTCTGGCCAAGGAGACATAGATTTCTCTGTGACTCAGGCAGGCGCAAACTCCTGGAAGAGCATCTGCTCATTGGAGGGAACTGGGTCACAGCCCTGTAGGGTCACCAGTGACTGGGTGTGACAGAGGTGCAAGGTGGGGAAGGAGGCATCAACCTTCCTGGACTAATACATTTGCTGAGCGGGGGGGGGGGGGGATTTCTTCTGACTCTACAGAGAACCAGAATGAGTCATACTTTAGCTGCCAGCAGACCCATGCTATCTACCTGCTGGAGACCCTTTGAGTTCTTCCACTTGAGACCAGGTGCTGACTGGGACAATTGACTTGGGTCTCACACACTGGACCAATCACCTGAGGACTATCCAAAGTAGTACCCTGTGTGTGTGGTTGTGGGAAGGTTTGATTTTCCTTTTCCAGTTGTTGCCCATTGGGGGGCAGGGTGACTTAATTGCTGGTATTTCTCCATAGCCGAGACATCAACCCAGAGTAATTAATTCACTAGGGTAGGACAGAGTCAAACTGAAAACAAGACAGAGCCACTTAGCCCGACCACACCAAGTAAGTCCCCAGTGTCTTAGTCCATAGCACTGTATAGGTCCTTTGCAAAGCTCTAGGGGAAAAGGTACAGACACCAGTCACAGCTCTTGGGCAAATGGCGGTTAATCACAACTCCAGGAGCCCCCCAGCTTATCTGTTCATATAGCCAAATGGTGTAAAATAATCATGGGGTGGAATTAGTGGAAAAACTCCAGTAACATGAATAATCAGAGTAGAAAAACTCCCCCAAGGAAGGATATGGTGGACACAACTTAAGATCTCATTCATAAACAAATGGCTGAGATGTCAGAAATTGAATTCAGAATTTGGATTGCAAATAAGATTAATAGAATGGAGATAAAGTTGGAATTAGAAATTCAAGGAGCATTTCAAAAGTTCTCTCTAGAATTCAATGAATTCAAAGACAAAATCACCAAAGATTTTGACACATTGAGACAAAAATTGGCGGCCCTAAAAGATCTGAAAAATACAGTAGAATGCCTCAGTAACAGAATGGAGCAAACAGAAGAAAGGATTTCTGACATTGAAGACAAAGCTTTTGAACGCTCCCAAACTCTCAAAGAGGAAGAGAAGTGGAGAGCAATAACTGATCGTTCTCTCAGAGAGCTCTGGGATAATTCAAAGAAAACTAACATTCACCTTATAAGAATCCATGAAGGCAATGAAGTTGCTTTGCAAGGCACAGAGGCTCTTCTTCATGAGATTATAAAGGAGAACTTTTCAGACATGTGAAAAATTCTGAAATTCAGACAGTTTCAGAACCCCAGCACAACTCAACCCAAATAAGACATTCCCCAGAGGGGGCGGAGACAAGATGGCTGACTGAAGCCAGCTCTCCACAGAGGCTCCTGTCCAGAAGGAGAGTTAAAGGACAGAAATTTAGCAAGTAACCTGGTGGATTTGAGCTGCACCAAGAAAGAAGGTAGAAGAATGCACATCAACCCTGCTGAGACAAGCTGTGACCGTAAAGATATAAGCAAAAGGTACAAAATCCATCACCAAGCAGACAGGAGTCCCCTCCCCCATGAGAATGGCTTGGAGTGCCCCACAAACAAATGAGCAGAGTTCAAAGGTCTTCCCACTACACTCCACAGGAGAGACCCTTTAAAAACTGGACCTACCTCCCCTACGAGGGTGCCACGGTGTTCTCCTGTCAGTCATAAAATGGTATAAAACCATATATATTCTCTACCTGCAACTCTGAGCTCCCAGCACTCCGCTCCACTCTCACTCTGAGGGCTGGAGGCCTGTCCCCCAGGAGTCCAGATTCTTTGGTGATTTCTCGAGGGGTGTGGACAGTGCCTAAACTGCAGCTGGTCAGTGCTGACGGTGGGGCACGGGAGTGAGGAGAGGATGGTTGGCTGAGAGGGAACCACACCAGAGCAGCAGTTCCCCGAGGCACAGAGCAGCAACCGTCTTTTAGCAGCAATACAGCCAGGCATAAAATGGTATAAAACTGTATATATTCTCTACTTGCAACTCTGAGCTCCCAGTACTCCCCTCCACTCCCACTCTGAGGTCTGGAGGCCTGTCCCCCAAGAGTTCAGATTCTTGGGTGATTTCTCAAGGGGTGTGAACAGTGCCTGATCTGCAGCTGGTCAGTGCTGACTCTGGGGCATGGGAACAAGGAGAGGATGGTAGGCTGACAGGGAACCAAACCGGAGCAGCAGTTCTCTGAGGCTCTGAACAGCAGCCATCTTTGGACAACAATACGGCTCACTTCTGGATATACTGAAGCCACACCCCCTGTTTCTGTGGGCAACTAGAGGAGGCCGGCAACAAATCCAACGTAAAAGCAGGCCCCATGAGTAAAGGATTTGCCTGAGGTGGTACTGACCTGGGTGGAGCACAGACCGGAAAGTTCCCAGGGTGGGGCTCACCCAGAGGACTGCTTTACTGAGCTTAAGATGCACCTGGCCCTCAGGGGATCATCAGCCTACAGACAAAGGAAGGCAGCAAGATAGAACGGACAGGGGAATTTAGCAGGAACAGAAACAAAATCCTGCAAAGTTGTTCTGTTCTGTTCTATCAATAACATCAATCAGAGGCGGGGCTGGAACTGAGTGAACACCCCCAAGCCTTCATCAAGTGCCCGAGGTTGTCAGGCCTCACCTTATCTTGCTAGATAGAGTCAGAATGCAGCAGCAGCCTGGCTGAACAGAAATAGAATCCTTGTGAATCAGGCAGGTGCAAACCCCTGGAGTATATGTTCACTACAGGCAACTGGGTCAGCCAACTGCAGGGCTATCAGTCAGTGGGTGTGACAGAGGTGCAAGGCAGGGAAGGATATATCAACCTTCCCAGAAGGATGTATTTGCTGGGTGTCTCCTCCTGACTCCATGCAGCACTGGAGCAAGCCATGTCAAAGTAGTCACCGGACCCCTGTGATCTGCTTCCCAGAGACCTTTTAAACTCTCCCACCTGAGATAGGTGCTGACTGAAACAATTGATTTGGGCCTTTTGAACTGAGCCAATTACGTGAGGACTATTCAGGTGATACCGTGGGTGTGTGGTTGTAGGAAGGTTTGATTTTCCTTTTCCAATTGTTGCCTGTGATGGATGGGGTGACTTAAATCCTGGTATTTCTCCACAGCTGAGACTTCAACCCACAGTAACTGTTGCACTAGGGTCGAACAGAAGCCAGCTGAAAACAAGACAGAACCACTTAGCCCCACCACACCAAACGGGGCCCCAGTTTCTCAGGCCACTGAACTGTATGGGTCCTTGACAAAGCTCCAGGGGAAAAAATCAAAGGGTATAAAACAATCATGGAGCGGGATCAGAGGAAAAACTCTGGTAACATGAATAACCAGAATAGATCAACCCCCCCAAAGACAGATATGGCAGATGTAACTGAAGATCCCATTCATAAACAGCTGGCTGAGATGTCAGAAATCAAATTCAGAATTTGGATTGCAAACAAGATCAATAAAGTGGAGGAAAATTTGGAATTAGAACTTCCAGCAACAATTCAAAAGTCAGATTAGGAATTTGAGGATAAATTCAAAAGTTGTCTCAAGAATTTAACGAATTTAAACACAAAACCATCAAAGATTTTGACACACTGAAGCAAGAATTGCAGCTCTCAAAAACCTGAAAAATACAGTAGAATCCCTCAGTAGAAGAGTGGAGAAAGAAGAAGAAAGGATTTCTGACATTGAAGACAAAGCCTTTGAATGCTCCGAAACTCTCAACGAGGAAGAGAAATGGAGAGCAAACACGGAACATTCTCTCAGAGAGCTCTGGGATAATTCAAAGAAGGGTAACATCAGACTCATTGGAATCCCCGAACCCAATGAAGTGGCCTAGCTACGCACAGAGGCTTTTCTCCATGAAATTTTGAAAGACAATTTTCCAGACAACCCTAGAGATTCTGAAATTCAGATAGCAGACAGTTTCAGAACCCCAGCACAACTCAATCACAATAAGACACCCCCAGGCATATCGTAATTAACTTCACTAAAGTTAATATGAAGGACAAATTCTCAAAGCAGCCAGATGTAAGAAGTCAATTACTTACAAAGGGAAGAATATTAGAATGACTGCAGAACTCTCTGCTGAAACTTTTCAAGCAAGAAGAGGGTGGTCATCGACTTTTAATCTCCTAAAGCAAAATAACTTTCAACCCCGAATCCTGTATCCAGCTAAACTGAGTTTCATTTATGATGGGAAAATTAAATACTTTAATGACATTCATACGTTGAAGAAATTTGCCATAACCAAACCAGCTCTTCAGGATATTCTCAGACGTATCCTCCACAATGACCAACCCAATCCTCTACAACAAAAGTAAACTCACACAGAAACTTTTGATCAAACTCCAATTTCCACACTGGCAAAAGGATTAAAAATGTCCACTGGACTTTCGAAAAACTCGCCACCCAAAATTTTACCAGACTTATCAATATTCTCCATTAATATGAATGGCTTAAACTGTCCTCTCACGAGGTATAGGTTAACTGACTGGATACAAAAACTCAGGCCAGATATTTGCTGCATACAAGAGTCACATCTTAACTTAAAAGACAAATATAGAATCAGGGTGAAAGGATGGTCATCCATATTTCAGGCAAATGGTATTCAGAAAAAAGCAGGTGTTGGAATTTTACTTGCAGATACAATAGGCTTTAAACAAACAAAAATAAGGAAGGATAAGAATGGTCACATCATATTTTTTAAGGGTAATACTCAATATGATGACATTTCAATTATAATATCTATGCACCCAACCAGAATGCACCTCAATTTATGAGAGAAACTCTAACAGACATGAGCAACTTGATTTCCTCCAACTGCATAATAGTCGGAGATTTCAACACTCCTTTGGAAGTGTTGGATCAATCCTCCAATAAGAAGCTGAGCAAAGAAATTTTAAATTTAAACCTAACCATCCAACATTTGGACTTAGCAGACATCTACAGAACATTTCATCCCAACAAAACTGAATACACATACTTCTCATCAGCCCACAGAACATACTCCAAAATCGATCACATATTAGTTTACAAGTCTAACCTCAGTAAATTTTAAGGAATAGAAATTATTCCTTGCATCTTCTTGGACCACCATGGAATAAAAGTTGAACTCAGTAACAACAGGAATCTGCATGCTGACACAAAACCATAGAAGTTACATAACCTTATGCTGAATGACAGCTGGGCCAGAGATGAGATTAAGAAGGAAATTGCTAAATTCTTGGAACAAAATGACAATAAACACATGAATTATCAGAACCTGTGGGATACTGCAAAGGCAGTCCTAAGAGGGAAATTTATAGCACTACAAGCCTTCTTCAAAAGAATGGAAAGAGAGGAAGTTAACAACTTAATGGGACATCTCAAGCAACTAAAAAAGGAAAAACATTCCAACCCCAAACCCAGTAGAAGAAAAGAAATAACCAAAATTAGAGGAGAATTAAATGAAATTGAAAAAAAAAATTATACAACAGATCAATAAATGAAAAAGTTGGTTTTTTTAAAAGATCAATAAAATAGATAAAACTTTGGCTAACCTAACCAGGAAAAAAAGAGTAAAATCTCTAATCTCATCAATCAGAAATGACAAAGACGAAATAACAACAGACTCTTCAGAAATTCAAAAAATCCTTACTGAATATTACAAGAAAATTTATTCTCAGAAATATGAAAATCTGAAGGAAATTGACCAATACTTGGAAGTACATCACCTTCCAAGACTTAGCCAGAATTAAGTGGAAATGTTGAACAGGCCCATATCAAGTTCTGAAATAGCATCAACCATACAAAATCTCCCTAAAAAGAAAAGCCCAGGACCAGATGTCTTCATGTCAGAATTCTAGCAAACCTTTAAAGAGGAAATAGTACCTATATTACTCAACCTGTTCCAAAAGGTAGAAAAAGAAGGAAAACTACCCAACACATTTTATGAAGCAAACATCAACTTAATCCCCAAACCAGAAAAAGACCCAAGAAGAAAAGAAAATTATAGACCAATATCACTAATGAATATAGATGCAAAAATATTCAACAAGATCCTAACAAACAGAATCCAGCAACACATCAAACAAATTATACATCATGACCAAGTCGGTTTTATCCCAGGATCTCAAGGCTGATTCAGTATCTATAAATGTATAAGTATAATTCAGCGCAAAAAAAAATTAAAAAACAAAGACCATATGATTCTCTCAATTGATGCAAAAAAAGCTTTTGATAATATACAGCATTCCTTTATGATCAGAACACTTAAGAAAATTAGTATAGAAAGGACATTTCTTAAACTGATAGAGGTCATCTACAGCAAACACACAGCCAATATAATACTGAATGGAGTTAAATTGAAATCATTTCCACTCAGATCAGGAACCAGACAAGGCTGCCCATTGTCTCCACTGCTCTTTAACATTGTAATGGAAGTTTTAGCCACCGCTATTAGGGAAGAAAAGGCGATCAGGGTATCTATATAGGGCCAGAAGAGATGAAACTTTCGCTATTTGCAGATAATATGATTGCATATCTGTAAAATACCAGGGATTCTACTACAAAACTCTTAGAAGTGATCAAGGAATACAGCAGCATCTCAGTTTACAAAATCAACATTCATAAATTGGTAGCCTTTATATATACCAACAACAGCCAAGCTGAAAAAAACAGTTAAGGACTCTATCCCACTCACAGTAGTGCCAAAGAAGATGAGACATTTGGGAGTTTATCTAACAAAGGACATGAAAGATCTCTATAAAGAGAACTATGAAACTCTAAGAAAAGAAATAGCTGAAAATGTTAACAAATGGAGAAACATACCATGCTCATGGCTGGGAAGAATCAACATTGTTAAAATGTCCATACTACCCAAAGCAATATATA